>JAODFY010005114.1:0-13334 GCA_027580055.1 Paracaudina chilensis | reverse complement strand
TGGAAAAAATATATATATATATTTTGAGTTGGGGGGGGGGGAGGGGGAGGTTGGCTAGAATGAAAAATCTCTTATCTGACCAATATTAATTTTGCAGGCATATTGAAATTGAAAGAGAAAAGCAAGAATCCAAGTCAGTTCTCATCAGTGTATGTTACCGTAATGAGGAGTCCAAGACCAGACATGTAAGTATTACAACCCTCAATATGCTACAAGACTGGTCAACTCATTTGGCTGTAACTAGTTTAAGGGGTATATATTCTGTGTCCAAGATAATCTAGATAGATACCCCACCAGCACATTGTAGGGGTTCTGCAGTTTTATTTTCCATCCCTCACACACCCACCTGCTTTCATGACAATCAAATCTCTTGGGGAGGAAGTAGAATGTCAAAGGTCAAAGCAATTATTATGATTTCTTCTTATTATCATGAATGATCATAGAATAATGTTGTGATTGTTGTTTATTATGGTGACCTTTCATGTGTAGGTTTAATAAGTCCTCTCTTATCAAGACATCTATGAAACTTAATCTGATAAGCCAGTAAAAACTGGAATCCCTGGAGAGGTATCCTATGCTGGGCCAAAATAAGAGCAATCAAATATGTTAATTTTGCTAAATTTGTTGATGTCAAATATGCTAAATATGTGGATATTTAATATGCTAAATATGTGGCTATTGAATATGTTGATGTTAATTTTGCTAGATATGTTGATGTTGAATATGCTAAATGTGTTGATGTTAAATATGCTAAATGTGTTGATATTAAATATGCTAAATATGGTGATGTTAATTATGCTAGATATGTTGATGTTTAATATGCTAAATATGTTGATGTTAAATATGCTGAATATGTTGACATTCAATTTTCTCCCAGATCATATATTATTTGCTCTTGTCCACTATATGTCATTCCCCCATGATACATGTAGTGCTCGCTTGCCCCAATGGCATCTTTAGCCACCCATACATATTATACATTTCTGCCATCTGATGCCACTTTTTTTTTCATTTTTATAATGGCATTAGTTAGTTCTGCCAAACACAAGGTTCTTACTGTGTACAAATTGCTTTCAATTTCAGTAACAGCTATTTCAATGATGTAATGGTTTATGTTTCAGAACAAAACATTCCTAGTGGACTATAAGCAGAAATCTGGCGAAGTGCTTGCCATCGCAATGAGTCAGTTCAACCTGCCCGAGGATGAGTTTGATAGCTTCCAGCTCTGGGTACAATCAGCCAAGGAAGATGATCTCTATCCTCTTATAGGTACGTCAGAATTCTCATCAATGCCATCAATCTTTACCAGTTTCTTGCTTCATGTTTGTTTGGTATGCCTCCTTCAGTATGCCTTATAAGAGAAGATAAGATGGGGTCTGTAGGGTCTTGTATCAAGGCTCAATGCTTTCTCAACTGATAGTCTCTGTATTAATTCCTAGTTAGAGCTCAAACTTGATCCTTTAATCCACAGGCACACCATTAGCCACCAAGCTTATCATAAATGTCATCGAGGTCAAATGGTCATCCTAAGTTGATGTGGCCTGCTGATAGAATAATATCAGTCTTCCGAATTACAATTGACCCATTAAAAATTATAGTTTGATTTTTGGACATAAAGCATTGTTTTCAATGAATTAATTCTTGTTTCTTTTCAATCAAGTGATTTGGTTACACAAATCATACAAAACAACTTGTAGTGATACTAAACCTCTTAATGTTAAAAATATAATGTGAAAAGTAAAGTGATTTATGATTTATTTGTATGTATTTTATTTGGATGTGATAAGTGATGGTTGTAGGCTAATCGAAAATGACAGGCAATGTCCGGCAATGATGGTTGATGACCAATGGATCACATCTCAAGGCTTGAGTCATGAAGGATTTTCAGTGGGTTACAAGGTCATTCCAGATATTATCTGTATATAAAATAATAATAATAGAATATATGCCTTATGGTTATTATAGTGGTTGTGGCTGCATCATATATGTCTGTATCTCCTTGTAGGTCACGAGTACCCCCACTCCATTAAGCTGAATCATACTCGGGATGCGGCGATCCACCAAGAGGACATGTACTTCCCTGGGGATCAGGATCAACTGTCATCGGCTGAGAACGAACTCCGCGGCTATCAGTGCCAATTTATCCTGAGGAGGAAAGGACGGTCCAACGCTGGAATTAGTTTAGGTAAATAATGTCTCATCTCTAGGAGGTTGGCAGTAGCTTAGGTAGATAACAGTTTAATTAAGATGAAAAAAACATATCTCAGATGTATTAGAGTTATTAGACTGGTCCATTTCTGGGACTAGTTTAGTTTACTTACATCAGTATGAAGATATCGGACCTTTGAGATCTCAGCTGATCTCTCAGTGCCAGGACTTATCTGATCTAAAGCAACCGCTAATTGCATTTAAAGATTGGCTCATGCCGCAAGTAAAGTTAATGGATTCAAGAGCTTTAAAGTAAGGTTCTCTGGTCAATTAAGGCTTCATGGAAAGATCACTTGAGCTATAAATTTAGATTCTGTGTATTAAAGCTGCATGGTGCATTCAAAATAAAAACTGTTGCTTGTAGTAACATGGTGCAAAAGTGACACCTTCTCTGCACCTTGCTTGTAGCAACACAGTGCAAATGTGACACCTCTGCACCTTGCTTGTAGTAACATGGTGCAAATGTGACACCTCTGAACCTCGCTTGTACTAACATGGTGTGAATGTGACACCTCTGCACCTTGCTTGTAGTAACATGGTGTGAATGTGACACCTTCTCTGCACCTTGCTTGTAGTAACATGGTGTGAATGTGACTCATTTCATGGTTTCTTGACATCATGAATGAAAAGAGCCCTTTAAGTGGGTTCTTGTTTTGACAGTATGTAGGTATTAGGACAGGATGTTAGAGATAAGGCTTGATAAAGCCTATGAGTGAATCTTGACATGAAACAGCCACTATCAATGCAGCATCAATATAATGCTTCTTGTTTTTGGTGACTGTAAGAGTCAGAGGATTTATGATGTTAAGTGTCCACTTCAGAGAGAGCAGCTTTTACGGAGAAATACTTTCAGTGTAGGAAATGAGCAGCTCCTCAGCACCTTACATAATGTACTGAGATAGTCAGTATCAGGGCAAGTATGTAGGTAAAGAGCAGCTCATAAAACCCCTTTATGTACTGAGATAGCCAGTGTCCATGTCATAAATGTAATAATAGTACATTATTCCTTCTCTTTTACAGAGGCAGGAATTCAAAGACGATTACGCAAACACAAGAAATCGCCATTCAAGCTGAACTTCCGGAGAAGTCTTTCCAGTAAAGCATCACCAACCGCAGACTCACAGTAAGTTAGAATTCATAAGTGAAATACACTACAGAGTGACAAAAATCTGGGGGAGGCCAATACAAAGTGGGGGGCCCATTCCTGCCCCCTCCCTGGTATTTAAGTTTCATACAAAGCACAAGGGCCCATTCTTTCCCCCTCCCTTGTTTGAAAGTGTCATGCACAGTGTGTGACCATTCTTTGTACATTCCATCTTTGCTTTATGATATTATAAGTTGCACCGAGGGAAGGGGGTTTAAAGGTGTCAATAACTTAAAATAAATAAAAACAACTGAAGCACAAAGTTAGATTTAATGTTTACATGTTTGCCTGCATGACTAATGTATCTCATGTTATATTTGTTATGAAATTGGATGACTTTGGAGGTTGTGACATATTACACAATGAGATATGTAATATGTAATATTACATATAACATATCCACAAAAGTCCCTATTTAACATTATATATGGGGGGATATTTCCCCAAAAATTGCCTTTGCAGCTGAGTTGTTTGTGTATACTAAGTAACCCCGAATCATTCTGCTGTATCTTGTTTCTCCAGGCTATTTGGGAAGTCGCTGAGCGTAATATGTACCGATGGGGAACCCCCACAGACTATCCTTGATCTTCTCACCAACATCTATAACAACGGACCATTTACACACGGCATCTTCAGGAAATCGGCAAACGCTAGGGTAACCAGGGAACTGAAGGCACGGCTCAACGCAGGGGAATACTGTAACCTCCAAAATGAACACGTATCCACTGCTGCATCCATTCTCATGGTACAACCTCTCCTCCATCTTAATAACTAATAAACCTTCAGTGGTCCCATCACAATAGCATTTCTGGTTGTTGATATCACCTGAAATTTTTTATTTTAATTTAAATTAAGCATCTGGCAACATTTCTGATGTAACCTGTGCACAAGTGCATACAAATCTTTATTCTATCATTTCATGCTTTTTATCAAAACAATTTGAAATTTGTCAAGGTACAAACTATATTTGAGGAATGTTTTGTACAGCAATTGTTGCTTCTAAAGTACTGATCCAGTTTACTTTATAAAGAAAATCAAATGTGTCAGGATACATGAGCATCTTGTGACATCACAAATGCTGCCAGGTGATAAATTTAAATGATTTTAAAAAACAGCCAAAAAATGACATCCAATTCTCTTTTTTTTTCTTCATATTTATTTATTTTGTTAATGTTGATGGTACATATACTGGTTGCAGAAACCGTGATATATTTGAACAGTATACATAGCCCTACCTAACTAACCAGTAAAAAAAACAAAAAAAAAACATAAAAGACCTCTATAGATCATTTGTGATTTTAATATAAGTTTTGCAATTTAAAGAATTACATATTTGTGCCTTAATGTGATTTATTAACTTCAAATTATATGACTGTAAACACCCTCACTAAGAGTTATAGTTGTCTTTAGGACTTCCTACGGAATCTCCCAGACTATAGCTATATATGACTGTAAACACCTTCATTCCTTGTTATAATATTTGTCTTTAGGACTTCCTACGGAATCTCCCAGACTATAGCTATATATGACTGTAAACATCTTCATTCCTTGTTATAATATTTGTCTTTAGGACTTCCTACGGAATCTCCCAGACTGTAGCTATATATGACTGTAAACACCTTCATTATGCATTATAATATTTGTCTTTAGGACTTCCTACGGAATCTCCCAGACTGTAGCTATATATGACTGTAATCACCTTCATTATGCATTATAATATTGTAGCTATATATGACTGTAATCACCTTCATTATGCATTATAATATTTTAGCTATATAGGTTTGTAAACACCTTCATTATGCATTGTAATATTTGTCTTTAGGACTTTCTACGGAATCTCCCAGACTGTAGCTATATATGACTGTAATCACCTTCATTTATGCATTATAATATTTGTCTTTAGGACTTCCTATGGAATCTCCCAGACTGTAGCTATATATGACTGTAATCACCTTCATTATGCATTATAATATTTGTCTTTAGGACTTCCTACGGAATCTCCCAGACTGTATTTTCACTGGCCAGCTCTATAATCAGTGGCTCCTGGTAAATCAACTCAAAGATGTCAAAGAGAAGATTGATAAAGTCAAGAGGTACGTCACCGTGTAATGAAGAATTGCAGAAATGAAAATTACCATGAAAATGATAGTAGGTTTAATAGTGTTAGGCTTGCAGCTTAGGCTTGTTTGGGTTTATCTGGGTATTAAGTAATGTTTTTCACCAATGTATCAATAATCTCAGTCATTCATTTCAGTCATTATAAAAGTTAAAGATAACATATATAAACACAATACCTATATATACTTAATATATGTGCTTTACTAATTGTGACAATTGCATTGATGATAATTGTGACTGTGCAGTTCACTATCACTATGGTATGCTAAGTGTGTCAATGGTATTCAGTCAAATATTTTATACAAATATAATTTTCATGTGATATGTGATATTATTCATACATTATTAGCATCTCTACATATGCATATGTCATTATGACATACCTTTAGTGCTCACCTTAGTGGGTAACTGGGTAGGTTGCTAACCACCTTAGTGGGTAACTGAATCTGGCCTGATGACACCTCCTGTCTGTTTTCAGTATCTTGGCTCAACTCCCAGCGGCGAACCTGAAGCTGTTACAGTGCATCTTCTGCATCTTCCACTACATTACCCTCAATGCTGAAGAGAACAGCATGAACCACACCAACCTGGCTATCTGTACCTCACCAAGCATGTTATGGCCACCCCTAACTGCCGGCATCTATGCACAGGTAAGACTAGTTTATTGAGCGGTAATTACCTGTAGGAAAAGTAAACTCTCTGATGAAAAGGAGGAAAAACTACTCCCAGTGGTGAAAGTCTTATTGCGGTAGAATTCCTCATTGCTGATATATGAATTTTTGAAACAGTTCACATTTTCAATTTCATTAAGTACCTGGCAACATTTGTGACAGTTGCACATCGCATCCAGACGCTTTTGTTTTTCTTTATATTTAATTAGTGATTTTCCTTGAAATGTATTATCTGTAGAAAAAGTAATAATTGCTGTACAATACATTTTTCAAAAATATTGCAAACTTTGGCACACCATACCAAATAATATCATTTTTCCCTGGACTATTCTTTTATAAAATATAATTGAAATCTGAGCAAAAATGGGATCGTGTTGATGTCATATAAGCTTCCAGACCACTCACAACTACTCCATTGAAACCTAGTGGTTCATGCTTCCATGAAAGTTTCCATCTGTTTAAAAACCCTCAGCCAGTTAACCTAATCATCTGCATATGATGTTCATGAATATTCATGTAATGCTTCCCACCCACTTCTCATTGATTCCCCTGTTTACTTTATCTGTGTCCTTTCTGTTTTCATTAGGCGCAGGCCACCAAGGAAAGCCCTCAACTGGTGCAGTTTATGATCGGGCACTGTGTGCAGATCTTTGGCAAAGATATTCTCTCAATGTTTGGACCAGAACCTGTGAGGAAAGAGACAATTTGTCCAACGGTTGACTCTGGTGGTGATTCAGACGGCGCCTACAGTAAGATCAATGGATCATCTATGGACAGCATTGAGCAGGACTTCTGTGACGACGTAGAACAAAACAACAATGCTCATCATAAGAAGTGGGGCCATAGTGCCCCACCACTTGTGTCTCCTTCATCCCTGAGCCGTGATTCTGGTATTACTTCGAGCGACAATCAGATCTACCCAGATTCAGACAACACTGACACTACAGACTCTGGTGTGAACTCTCAGGAGAGGCTGAACACAATTTTGAACAGTAACAGACATAGCAGGTTCAACCAGAATGAAAGCTACTTCGCTACAGAAGGTGTCATCCTTGCCCCTACGAGGCGAGCAAGGACAGGGTCAGATCCGGCCGTGGCCAGTGGCTTGTACAGTAAAACCAGTGGCAGTGGTAAGCATATCAGCCCAGAGACAATCAAAATGATTAACGAAGTCAGTAAGGAAAGCCGGTCTGATCTCCTCTTGCCAGGAACCCACTCTCCTCGTCATCGTCTTGCCTGTAGTGCCCCCATGCACGAACCCCCCAGCAATACCCCCATACAAACAACATCCAGTCTAGAAGGCATGCCACAGAGCTCTGCTGCCAAGTCTGGTCAGTATTATATTAGGAGGGAACCATTACCCGCTGTGCCCATTGCTCCTGAACAGTCTGGTCAGTATTATAATAGGCGGGAACCATTACCCGCTGTGCCCATTGCTCCTGAACAGTCTTTCTCCAATCGTCTCTCAATATCCAGACAAAGTGCTTCTTCTGTTTCTTCTTCCTCTTCTGGTCGTTTGAGCGATGGACACTTATCAAGCTCATCAGAAAAATTGTTTCAAACTAATCCTCACAGGATAGATAGCCCTAACAAAGCCAGCAACCTAACGTCTAACCATCATCCTAATGAACTGTCAGCTAAATCACCCAGAGGTTCAAAGATTGCCACAAGGTCGCCCAGCTTCATTAAAGCTTTGACAACGGAAAACAGGCATGTATCAAATCATCCGGCACGGTTGGGCAGGAGCAGGTTGAGTGAGGGCAGTGCAGCGAAACCACCATCTGAGTTTTTTCCTAAGGATGCTACCAGATGTTCATTAGGTACAGATATGGATAAGGGCATGAAAACAATTGAGGAGTACCAAGAAGCTGAGAAAGGTCTAGAGGCAAGCCCACCCACTTACAGGGAGGCAGTTGTTAATCGTAGAGTTGCATATCCAAAGAAGTTGTATCCTGTGGGTGCAGACTACACATTAAGAGAGGGGCAAAGTCCCACTCAAATCCAACTCAAACGGTCATCTGCCCCTGAAAGAATTGTAACCGTAGAGAGGCAAAGGTCAAAGGTTAAAGATAGGAGGCAAGTAGCAGGAATAACCTTTCATGACTCCGAGTCAAGTGATGACGAGGTCAGTGATTTAGAGAACCTAAGACTTCAGAGATCTTTGAGTGGGTCAGTTGTAGGTCATTCAAAGGCTAGGCAGGTTAGGAGATCCTCCAGTGACAGCAAAGCTTCCAGCCGACGCCCCTCTGGCAATACGGTGTCTGGCGATAAGCGTTACGTGCAGCCAAGTCAGCTCTTTTACAGTGAAGATGCAGTGCATTTTCAATCGTCAGAAAGGGGTACCCCAACCAGCTCGGGCTCTGATAGAACTCTTACACCAGTTGAGCCTAGCAGGACGAGGCGGCCCCAGAATACCCCCAGTCAGTTATCACCACATAGAACACTCCACCAGCCCCCTCACTCCAGAGCTACACCTGTAGCAACATCTCACAGAATACGCAGGTCCCTGGACAGGGAGGCTCTCTCTGAACAGTCAAAGAGGAACTGGCAAAATACCAGAAAATCAGATAGTTTCGATTCAGGGATGGAACACAATGAATATACAAATATGGACTTCCATGATGAGTCTTACGTTTAGCAACAACGTTCAGTAACTGTAAGGGAGCAAATTAATCTAATCTTTTTGATCTGCTGGACAGTACTAGATTGATTGTAGGATTAATCTTCATATTCTTGAGAAAAAAAAACTGTTGCAAAGCCCATTGTTGTTTACAGACAAGGAGGGTTTGTATGGCGCTGTACCAATATAGTATCAGCTGCATTTGTGCACAGCTGCTAAAAATTATTTCAAAGAAAATAAAAATAAAGGCAATTGAATATGTGTGTATCAGGAGTGACATCATAGTTAATGTGCAATCAACATTCCATTTCAACATTATATATCTAAGCAATGGAAGAATATATGAAGATAGGAGTTGAACCGAAGGGTGACACATGTGTTGACGTGCTTGTGGTTTGACCTCTCTGTCCAGTAGCTACCAAATGTTTAGATTAATGTTCAGTAATCAGAACATACTTGATTAGATTAATGTTCAGTAATCAGAACATACTTGATTAGATTAATGTTCAGTAATCAGAACATACTTGATGATTACAGCTTGTACTTGCTATCATTAAAATGTGATCTTTTACTCTCTTGTAATCAGAACACACAGGCATATCCTGATCACAAACAATGCCTAATACTCAAATTGATCAGAAAATCTTCAAATTCATTTGTTCATTTGTAAGATTCTTCATCAATATCTTATTGTTTTGGTTTGTTTTTAATCCTAATTTGTCTGAAAGTTACCTCTATTACAGGTATCATTCATATGAGCATATTAATTCATTACCAATGTACCCAGCAACATTTATGAAATTGTTACAAAAGTTTTTGAATATCGCAATTAATAGCCTCGAGGCGGGGCGGCTACAATACTTTACGACACATCACATATCACAACAATGTAATAGCTCAGCTTGCTCATCTACCTCGCAACAAAACAGCCAAATTTTCAGAAGGAGAATAAAATAAAAAACTGAATTTGCCATTTTCTTGCCATGAACTGTAAAGTGAAGATATTTCAGTAACCAGGGTATGTCATGATGTGTCATGGTTTAAAGTTGTTACACTCATGTGATGGTAACTATTCATTGATTATCAATTATTGATGGAGCTTTCTGTTTGTGGACCCTGTGAAACAGATTGAGAGGAATGCTTCTGTGTTGGCCAAAATGTCAGTCATGTGATTAATCTGTTAAGAGGGTTTCCGCATTTTACATGAAATGAAGTTATTCTAATTACATCACAATGTCAAGGCTATTCCTAACCCATACAAGGGAATTAATAAATTTCTGATACTCTCCTTTTATACAAGGATTCTTGGGACCTTCATAATACATGTAGGTACTGACTACATCCCTTTACTTGAATCAAGGTACTTTTACATTACAGAAGATTACTAGTACCTTCATATAAAAAACAAAATTAAAGATTTCTGAACGTTGATGGTAATTGTTAAAAAATTGTTATTTAATTTCTCTCTTTTCATGAATTAAAGCCAGCATGTTCTTATTCTTAACCAAGATTTTTGCAATAAATGTCTGTACTATTGGTTGTAACGTTGGCAACAGCGATCTTAAAATAGTGGAATTTCATTGCAATGAGAATTTTTTTTAAATAATTTGAGCTCAATGCTTTCGTCTACCTCATATTGACAGTGACCAATATTTTATATAAGATATGCAAAGTTGTAGAAATTTCTATATAGCATGTTTACCTAATCGTAATGTTGTGAAGGTCATGGACTGATAATGTGTGCTGTTATGGATATTCATCTCATCAATATGCATGAGATGTTTCTGTACATAAAGTGTAAGATGGTGCTAAATGATTTCTGTACAGACGAGGAGAAACATGCAGCTGTTGTTACAATTAATTGGTTCAAGTTGGAAACATTTCCATGTTTTATTGTTGGATGTTTTGTTAGATATAGCTTTAACATGTAGCACTGTAGTTACTTTTGATAAACTTCACAGTAGTTAAAGAAGTTAGTTTCTCTGTGCATTTGGATATTCTACAAATGCCCCAATGGTAACATATTTAATATTTAAATATTCATTCTTGTTTTGTTCAATACAGAAATACAAACTCATTTTGAATCCTGCAGTCTACAGCACATTCTTGCTGTATCTAATTCAGTAGCTATAATGAATTTACTTTCCCCGAAAAGAGTAAAAAATCACAGTAATTAAATACCAACCAATGTTTCAAGACTTGCACGATAGAAACAGTACAGAATTGCAGTTAGTATTGACATCATCAAGAATTAATTGCCATCAAATAACCAACAATTTGTCATTCACTATTAAAACAAAAAACTTTTTGTTATGGTTTGATTGTGTTTAAAGGAATACATGAGAAAACATGGCTTGTGTTTTATAGTATTGTAAGGATAATGAATGAGTTCTTAGACCGCCAAACATTGGATGGGTAAGGAGCCAGTAAGGATATAGGTGGAGCCATTAAGGAGGAAAAGCCTTATTTTTTTTTAAAGTAAACAGACATAAAATTGAGCACTCCAGTATTCAACTTTTGGATGGATTGAAAATCTTACCAAAGAAGAGACTGAATTATATACTATATATAAAATACCAAATATTCATGATTATGTAAATTAAATGTGATAGGCAAGAGTTGTTCCCTTAAAGTAGTTCAAATCAAGTCATCACTTTGTATAAAGAATTTAAACTTCTGTATTTGTTACTCTCAAATAATGCAAAGATTGAGCACCCCAGTATTCATCCCTACTTTGAATGGATTGAACATCTTACCAAAGAAGAGACTGAATATACTATATATATTAAATACTGAATATTCATGATTATGTGAAATAATGTCAAGGGTCACTGAGTTAAAAGGAATTTAAACTTCTGTATTTGTTGCTCTCAAGAGAATGGTGTTCTTGTTTGATATTCTTTTCAAGGTCAGGATTAAAAAATATGATAAAAAAGGTGATTCTTCAATTCAGAACTTGTTTTGAGGGGCAGGTGGGGGAAGGGGCTGGGAGTGACATAGGAAGTTATACTAATTTAAGGTCATTAAGAACAAACAATAAAAAAAACTGCCTCATTTCAGACTGAAGGTCTCTTGTGGTAAAGTTAATAATTTTGAGGCAACATTAGGCAGTATTGATGTCAGTGGGTTTTGGCATCAGATATGCAGGGCAAGAATAATTCTGTGGAAATAGCATGCTGCAACTGTTTTCTATCATTTTATTCAAGTGTTTATACATTGTCTTCATTGTGTAAACTAATCATATTGTACAGTTTTATTATAATTTCAATGGCATTTTTGATATATTTACCTGTACAGCAATATTACAGATACTGTATATTCCCATATATAATCTTTGTTATAAACCAGTATTTATCAAATACACTCATAAAGAGAAATCCTTTGTCTTCCTTCATTGTCATAATTCCAAAAAGAGAGATTATGATCAAGAAGCAACAAAACTAAAAAGTGAAGAACGGGAGACTGGCCAGGTCACCAGTAAACGCCATTTACCCCACCCCAGTCCTACCCTAACTTAGGCAATTCCATCTATAGATTGTACATCTATCCCAGACAATCACTAGTTCCCGACCATGGATATAAACCCATGTACCCTCCCCAGTATAGTCACCAGTAACCCACCCTAGTTTATCCCCAGTACCACAATCAGTATTACCACTAGTACCCCACCCTGGCTTATCATGAGTGCCCTACCCAGTACAATCACCTGGTACCCCACCATAGTTTATCCCCAGTATCACAACCAGTATTACCACAAGTACCCCACCCTGCCTTATCCTGAATGCCCTACCCAGTACAATCGCCTGGTACCCCATCCTAGTTTATCCCCAGTAGCACAATCAGTATTACCACTAGTACTCCACCCTGGCTTATCCTGAATGCCCTACCCAGTACAATCGCCTGGTACCACACCCTAGTTTATCCCCAGTACCACAATCAGTATAACCACCAGTACCCCACCCCAGAGTACCTCACCCTGGAGTACCCTACCCAGTACCCAGCATTATGCCATTAACAGTGTTGTTTCTCTCCATTGTGGAAAAGAAAATAATGAGAATAATATACAAACATTTACAAAAATATACAAACATTTTGATCTATTTAAATCACAAAATTCACTCACAGCATGATTTCCCTGATAACTGCATTTCAAATCACCAGACTTTATATAAAGGGTACATTAGGCAGATTTTACATTATACATACCACATTTGTATGGCCATATACCCATATATGGCATCATTTGGTGGCATATTCACAGAAATCGTTGAATAATTATATATGAAGCCGCATTATATATGAAGCCACAAGTAAACATTTGCTCCCCCCCCCCCCTCCAGCCCCTTAGTAATAATAATCCGAGATAAATGGTTTCAAACGCTACAAGCAAAATTGGTGGCAGTATACACTTTTATTTCGTCAAAATTTAGGTTGACTTCTCTGAGCACTGCAACACCCAACAGAAATCCAGTCGGGGATCAGATGTTTGACCCCTCCCCCCCCCCCCCCTCTCCTTTACATTTTTACCAACAAAATCAGTGGGAAATACTTTGTCCAATCTGGAAATGCCTGA
>JAODFY010005003.1:0-13334 GCA_027580055.1 Paracaudina chilensis | reverse complement strand
CATATGGCGGATCTATAGTCCAAGTTTGGCCTCAATCCAACTTTCCCTTATTGAGATAGAGCGTACCCAAGCAAGTGCGACAGACACACACATACACACACACGCCAAGTTGAATGCATAGGTTCCTTTTGCTAAAGCAAGGAACCAAAAATAGACTATAAAAATAAGGACTCTTTTACTGCTATAGTTATCACATTGTTATAACCACAGTTACCTCCCATTAAGAAAAACAAATTCTCACCCAGAGTATGCTAAAAATCTGCTATACTGCTCCAGATATTATAAATGGGGCCTCGTCCAGTCATAAATTTGATGGGGAGGGTCTGTGAAATTCACTTTGTGGCCAGTAATGTATACCTTTAAGGTGGCCAGTAATGTATACCTTTAAGGTGCCATGTTTGTAGAATGAAGAATAAGTCCATATATGTGAAGGTATGTTAAAAATGAGGAAAAAAAAGTAGAGACCAATGTTCAATTTGTTTTATAACACTGCTTTCAAATGAAAACAGTTAATTTACAATGCCCAATGATTTTATATCCATGCAAGTATTTTTTATACATTCCCCTTTATTTGGGGATCAATGTCTGAAAAACACTCCTTTCTTTTTTAATGTTACAATTGTCAACATCCCATCCCATCCAAACAAAATAATTACTGCTAGTTATCACCTGCAGTTATAACCACAGTTTCACATCAATCAGATGGCATGTTTGTTTGCAGAATATAGTACTAGTTCCTGTGTGAAGATATGTTAAATATTCCACCTGGAGACCAATGCTTTGTTTCAGATGTGATAAAACAGTCAATTTACAATTTCCCACCATGTTTGATATCAATTTATATCCTTTTATTTGAGATCAATGTCCGAAAACACAGCTTTCATTTTGAATGTTTAACAATGACAATTTGGGTTTAAACATCCCATCCATATTCAAACCAAATCAATTATATAAATGATAAATGTTTTACTGCTAAACTAGTAATCATGTTTTCGTAACCACCACAGTTTCCGTTCATTAAGGAAGGCATGTTTGCAGAATACAAAGTCCATGTATGTGAAAAATTTGAAAATTGGGGACCAACATTTATTTTTATTTTTATGAATGCTCTTTTGCTTTCAAATGATTAAAAAAATTAATTGACAATGTCTCACCATGTTTGTTTGATATTGCAATAACGAAAGTAACATCTTTACTGATCCAAATCAGTGAAAAACTTAAAGAGCACCAATGGTGCAGAAACTCATATTAAATATGCTATATATACATATGGGAATGCACTGATAAATTGAACATACTTAGGGGCTATATCACAAAGGAAATTTGGATGGGTTTGGCCAGTCTGGCAAAACTCACAGATCCTTCAGTTCAATTACCTAAAATGACTTTAAATTTGTATTTTGAACTTGAACTCCTAGATGAACATTGAACTCCACAAGCCCTGAAAACACTACCCAAGGATCATTATTAACCAACTTTCAATGTACAATAATATGTAGATTTGCTTAAATGACCCTCAGATGACCTTTGACCTGAAATTCCTGAACTACATAAGCCTCAACTTGAACAACTTTCAACAATGCACAATATAATCTGTAGAAGGCTTTTAAGTTTGTTTTCAGATATTGATCTCTAATAATGCATAGATGACCTTTGACCAAGTATTCCACATGCCCCAAAATGGCCTGTCATCCTTAATCCTTAGGTCTAATTTTCATAAAATCTGAGAAAGCCTACAGGTAGGGTCACAATAAGCTAGTTTGAAGATACAATTTGTACGTGCTCGGTGATATACAGCCTACAAAATTTGTGATAAAAACACACAATTTCGCTGTTAACAACACACAGATCAGAAAACCTTTAACAGACTCAGGAATCGGGTAACTTAAACTAACAATTCAAATTCCGTTATCGCTATATATTTCTTCGACTTTGAAACGCTATTGGCACTAGTTCCAGTATTTTCTTCCAGAAATCTAGAGTCATTGTTTCCTCAACAACTCCTGGAGTGTCTTGACATTCCATAGGCTATGGACCATAGCATGTACTTCATGGATGGATATAGGATCCGATTCCATCCTATAATGTTTGCTTGTTTTGGTAAATGTGATCATTCACACAAAATACTGTGTACACATACAGTATATGATACTTGTGAATTGTGGGCCTAAATGAAGAAAAATTCCCCCAGGTGATCCTGTGACCTCTATTATGTATACCGTCCATGGGCCATCCCCAAAATAGGTTATTGTGTGGACAGAAGAATAGACACATTTAGGTAGATAGAATAAATAACAGACAGACAGAAGGATGGAGCACCATCACAACATCCCAACCAGCTGATATTAGTTAAAATTTGTGGTACTCTGCAATTGGAATTAAATTTGACAAATGAAATCCATCTGCAAACAGTACTTTGGAAATTACTTTGGAAATTAATTTATCAGTCTTGAAGCTTCCTTGTAATTATGTTCTTACTTTTACCCTTAATCCACCTTATGTCTCAAATTTGTTTTAATCATTTCTTTGTCCAAACTACAAATGGCACTTAATTGCGAATACGATCTTGGACAATTAATACACAACAGATTAATATATGTCACATCACTAGATTAATATATGTCACATCACTACTGATATTTCCCCTCTGATGGGCGGGCATGTTACACTTATCAGCAACATGAGATCGCTTTCGGCGCATTAATTTAAATGCCAAAGATTCCTTTGCCCCATAGTTACTAAGAATTTCTGTCACATATCGAAAGCCCTGGGGCAGACAAATAGAGATCTCGGAATGATATAGTGATAAATTACCATTTCTGATGAGATTAACTAGACATGTGAAACGATCATACTTAAAAGACCAAACAGCATCTGTCTCGGTTATTGCGTTTATGTTCACATACCATTGAAGGAATATGTCCGGTACATTTTCAAGTAAACATATGTGGTTCAGAGAAATAAATTATTTTCACATTTAATGTTTACTGATATATGGTGCAGTGCTATACTTGTTATTACAAATGAAATATGCCCTGGGCTTAATATGTTGAATGCAGAAAAACAAGTTTGCTGTACATGTAAAATATTATCTGATCACCTGGTATTTTCATATTGTTTTAATTTATTTGTCAGGTTCAGATCGTAAAAACGTGGAGCACATTCATATGACAGTATACGGCAGTGAATAATATTGAAACGTGCATGTACCCTAATGTATAGTGACAAATGGTTTTAATTAATGAAAATAAAAGAATAATTGCATGTGCTGAATGGGAATGTTAATGTACAGTTAAAGTTAAGCTTTGGATTGTCAATTGTTCCATTGGGAATGTTTTAAGTAGGTTTATTAATAATAAGAATGCACTTTTTAGCTTTTATAAAGCAATGTACTCGACCTACAGAATATGATGAAATGTTTTTGCTTGTGAGTTGTTACTTTCTTAATATTTAATTGTTATAATAGGTTTATAACAATATACCAACTGTACCTTTAGTGAACACAGCCAACAATAAGAATCAGCTTTAAAGCAACATAGAGCAACAATGATTCCTAACAAAATTCAAGGATATTCACTTTGTGAGGTCTGTGATATTCACTTTGGGTCCAGAAATATATCATATGGTGTTTGTGAACACCATGAGCTGTTGTTTCATCTGAACATGGTCAAAGCGACACATGTATGCTCTATAAATATCAGTGGTTCTCAAATGTTAAAAGTTTTAATTCCACGTAAGTTTATAACATTTCTATATCGATGTGGTCCCAAAATCTCATACACACTATAGCTTCATTTGGAGTTTTTTTTTTCTGACAGGACACATTTTACAACAAATAATGCCTTTTTAACTAATTTCAAAAACCAAAATTTCAAAAACATTTCTGAAGTTGTGAACAGTTTTTTTCCTTATTCTTTAATGGAGATTGCTTATCAAAGTTACTTTGTGAAAATATAAGTCATTAGGAGAATTTTACAAAATTGTAGTACGGCTCTATATATATCATTATCAATCAAGCATTTTGACAAATGCATGGTGTCCACTGTGAGAAGTCTGGTAATGGTCATAGTTTTTCATTAAGTTCACAACCCCCAAAACCCAAATGACTAGCTGGCTATACAAGCAATTCCAGATTGGTAAACACTGTACTTATATTGTATTTACCAGAGGAAGTTTGCCAACCCCAAGAGCACATATGAAAAAAGTGTGAAGTCCTTTTATGTAAACACTGGCATGTAAACAATAAACATACCAACAAGATGGGGAGTGCTTGTTCCAAGTAACTTAAGCTATCAATGTTACTACTTAACTCCTTTCATTAAAGAAGCATGCTTGCATAGGGCATTTCATCCACTGAAAAAAAATGATCATAAATGCTTATTGTTTATCCACACACAATTATACCTCGATCAACCATGTATATTATTTCCATTTAATGACATCAACTCTGGTCACAGAGCCAATAAAAGAAAACAATATTAAAATTATAAAAAATAAGGTATCATACTTACAATTTTTTTTACCTGTTCCTGCAAATCTGTGAAAATTTCTTAATATATATTGAATATCGATATTTAATTTTGGTTTTAATGACGTTGAGTCACTGATGACAAACCTCGGACTTCTTGTGCAACTCATATCATCAAGTCCGAGGAATAGTTATTTCATTGGGGGTGGAAGAATCATCTTACAGAACAAACATACCTGCATTTACTCTATTGGTGAATCACACATACTGGTATTGGGATTTGATTGCAGAAAAGAAAAAAAAAATTCAATGCTTTGTCACTGAAACAGGAAATGAACAATCATGTTTATAAAGATATATAGCAGTTAGAGATAATTGGACTTGATAGTTCAGAAGTGGTTCAACTTTTGGTGCTCAAAGATTAACTACTCTTGTCCTAAAATAATATGAGCGAAATCTGCTAGTCTGATCAACTCATGTTTACAGGGTATAGGTTTCGACTGATCATAAATTTCAAGAGTGGTGAAATTCATTATTGGCAAGAGATTACTTTTTAATGCATGCATCCATCCAAAATCTGCCTGAAGTGAATTTCTCCAAATTGGGATCAAGGGCGGATCCAGAGGGGGGGCGAGGGGGCGATCGCCCCCCGTTACCGCTGCGGTGTGGGGTATAGTGAAGCATGTGTTGGCCTCCGTGTTGGAAAAAAGTTGGAAAATATGGCACCAGTTTGCGTCTAAGCCTCTTAAATGAGCAAAAAAATCCTCCCCTTAGACCCCTTCCCCAAATTTGTCCCGCAAACAGATCTTTAGACAACAAGGTTCGCACCCCCTTAAACCATTTCCTGGATCTGCCCTTGATTGGGATGTTGTTATCAACATCTAGAAGTTAATGATGATAATTGAAGCATGGTGCCCTCTGCATCTACAGAACAATACCTCATCTGTCATGAAGGTAAACAACTATTATACTGAATATGCACTTAATCCACAGACAATTACTTTCATCTTGTCTCGAGAAATAATATTCTACATGATAAGTTGTCTTGAGAAGTAATATCCTGCATTATTATTCTTGAGATGGGATATTGATCAGGTAGAATATGCGAGAAATCTGCTAGCCTGGTCAGCTCATTTGTTGGTATGTATGGGCTATGGCCACTCACCAGGAGGGGTGTGGTGGGGCTGTGGGAAGTTTAGGAATACAATGGATACCTTAATGGAACTCAATTTAGTTTTATTGGATACACATTTACGATGCCCTCCTCATTAAATACAATGACAGTTAGGACATTGAACAAAGGCAATTACCATTTCATAAATTAACAGTACATCCCTTAACTACAAATAGCTTCCTTCCTTTGGCCTTGACATAATAAAGGCTTCCAACCCAAACAATTCAAACCCTTTTAATCCCCCACTGTTCCACCTATTGTGTTTCTTCACTGCTTCAACCAAGTGCCTACACACACATCAACTAGTCACTACCCCATTCCGGTTGATTTTATTACATCCATTTAACTCCTAATGACTTTTCTGTACTGGTCAAGCTTAATTTCATAGTCCCCCCTTTGAGTTCAACACCTCCGTGACATTGTCAGGCAGCTGCGTGTGGGTTCGGCGCTGACATGCTGGAAGAATAGCGATCTGTGATTTACACAATGTAGTAGGTATTCTCTTTTGATGCCAACAATCAGTTTGTCACTTGGTTGTGGAATGGTGGAGCATACCATCCAAAGCGTGAACAAGCGTGAAAACCTCAAAAAAACGTACAATGCTCACTTAACAAAAGTCCACACCTGAATTCACACATTGTTCTGCTCAAGAAATCACACTTTAGATGGTTTATACAATGACAGCTCTACAATGCAGGAAAAAGCTTCTACTAGAAAAACAGGAAACTGCAAATTTGTGGGGAAAAAAATACTGCTTGCTGTGATGTATGGGTGATAATTACAGCCACATTATACCAGTGAATAGCAATCATATTAGGTTCTAAATGAAGGATAGAGAACAATGAATGCATTGAAACAACAGCACATTTTCTATTGTCAAGGATAATTAATATCATCTATTGATTTCAAAAAGATGGCACAAGATGGCTACAACCAACACCCCTGTTGACTTGTGTTTCAACTTAATTTGTAGAGGCATTTCCCAGAAATATGTGTCAGTTGACTAATCGTGTTAACCTTTGATCATCACTGATTACATCATGGCTGATTACATCATCGATTCACGGAGAGTTTTGTTTGCACTGTAAAAGCTATGAAGGTAATCTTCTACACTTCTGTGGGTGCACTGTTTGAGTCTCTGGACAGCACCTCCTAGGATCTGGACTTTATACCTAACCCCCCACACTGCAGAACCAGAATTGAAGTTGGGGGGGGGGGGATATTTGTTGTGGGCTGAAATTTGTGCAGGATTGTTTTACAGAAATATTATTTAGACATGTACATGTATACTGGTGCTTTTATTGAAATTCTTTAATTAAATAATTAAATTTAACCTCTCAAAATATTTCATTGTCAGCATTTTTATTTTGAACACTGATTATAAAATCTGGGGTGGGGTAGGGGGTTTAGCTGATCCCCTCCAGGTCCCTCCTCAAGCTTTGTTCACCCCTACTCTGAAATTGGGTGTACAATATTTACTTGTATAAGCTTTGATTTACCTGGCACTGTAAACAGTTTGGCATCGAAATCTGGGTGAACAACACCAAATATGCTAAACAATCTGCTAGACTGGGTCTATTCACTTGCTGTTATATAGGGGGGGTGTTCA
Source organism: Paracaudina chilensis (assembly GCA_027580055.1). NCBI lineage: Eukaryota > Metazoa > Echinodermata > Holothuroidea > Molpadida > Caudinidae > Paracaudina > Paracaudina chilensis. The sequence goes on along the minus strand of JAODFY010005003.1, from coordinate 6,083 downwards.
ATCACTAATTTCATGAGGTATGTGAAATTTTCTTTGGTGTGAGACTTCTAGAAATCTACAAATTATTATTTACATTTTATGTAAATGCCCTTTTGGGCAGATGACAGATTACAGGATTTTCATTTGCCCAACCATAAGGGTCCAGGACCCCTCAAAAAATTAAAAACCCAGTCTTATAGTAGTAGGTATCAAACTGCTTAGAACGATGCCACTGGCCAGGCGAATGGTGACACTTTGCTCACCCCCACTTGCCACCCCCACTTAGTATTGAAAATTTAAAAAAAAATTGTCATTGTCTCTGCATGTCTCATACATATTTACCCTATGGAGTTATATTTTCAAGTTTTTTGCTGTATTGTATATGTTGACCTCCAATGACCTTGGACCCTCAGCAAAAGTAAAAGGGATCTTACACTCTGTAATAGGAACATACTGTACTAGCTATAACTAGTGTTAGCATAATTTATGTTGGCCTTGTCAAGTTATAGTATCTTCAGTGTTTGACTTCTGTTGACCTTTAGATAACATTTGACCTCCACTATTTCTTGTACTGATCATCAAGGCAAACTTACATGCTAAGTATCAGCTTCATAGATATTGAGTTATCATGTAACAAGCAAAGTGTCATGGACATGCACATGCATACATGTGGCATCACCATTGACTACCCAATCCAACCAGTATGTGTTTTCTGAATTTTCTGAAATCCCAAAGCCATATCAATTGAATAAATCAATGTTCACGTTTTTTTGAAATGACTGATGACATCAATATTTGCTAACAAGCTTTAATTTACAACCTTACCCACAATGCCAAATGTGATACAATACTTACATGCATTTCACTTTCCTACACTCTAAGATGAAACGTGATGTATAAAGGGCTGATCTTGGATCCTTTCACAGATACATATATTGACTGTCTGCTAGCAAATATGGCAGTTAAACATCATGTAGCAACCTTCCAACAGAATTTACATACTATTAATGGTATTACTCAATTTTTTATCGCAAGAGGTAAAAGGCCTAAGCCTGGAAGAACTAGTTCCGAAACTTGTATTGAATGAACGTCCCCCGCACTGAAAAGGGGTCAAAGTCAAACCGCAACAAAATAGAGACCTATTGTACGAAATCAGCGATATTTTGTGTGAACCGCTAAGGGGCAAACACATTTGAAAGAAAAGACAACTGACTTCCCTGGCAAACTGGATTGACAACAGCGACCAAAATACTATTCTTTGAAAATATCTCAGCTGTAAATGAATTTAATCTACAGTATCTGAATGAATTTTATATATTTTCTGGTACTTAATTTTTCAATGTGAAGATGGATTGGGTTACACTACACGAAGCACACTAGGAAGGTGATGTCGGTAAAAAAAGCTTTGAAATTTGTCATGATCAAAGACGGTGAATATATAGTCCTACTACATGTATGTTATTTTGTTAACTATATAGCGTTTCTCTTCTGTGATATAGCACCTATAAAGTACACATATGAGATCATGGTGAATATATACTACATGTATGTTGTTTTTGTTAACTATATAGCATTTCTCTTCTGTGATATATCACTTATAAAGTACACATATGAGATCATGGTGAATATATACTACATGTATGTTGTTTTTGTTAACTATATAGTTTCTCTTCTGTGATATAGCACCTATAAATTACACATATGAGATCAAAATTATTTTGCTGGCAATTGCTGAATCGGACACGGAAGCGTTCTGGCATAACTAATAAAAGTAATTTTGTGAATTTTCCTTGCCTGTAACCGCGATTCTGCTATACCTCGAATGTTCTGAGAAATGTGGCTTTGCACCATTACACAAGCTATCATGAATATTGCAGAAGTAAAAGAAGGCATGTGGATTGTACCCATCATCAACTTTACATTAACCACACCCATCTTCCAAATTTCTGTAGTCACCAACCACCCTCCCACCCCCTACCCTTTACAATGTCATGGGGACAACAATGTTCCAGCTGATGCATGATAAGGGTTCAGTAGTAACTATACATATGGCATATACAGTACTACAATTGGGGACAAGGAAATTGCATGTCATGCATGCAAAAATAGGAATTTTAATTTGGCACTCCCAAAGTGATGTTGCTCCCCCTCAGTAGTGGGTCTGTAGCCCTGCTTTTATCATGGTGGTTGAATTTTCTTTAATGGTGACTGTTATGTTACGTGCTTATTTCACTGCCTGGTGGAGGGGTATAAGGGGACATTTGGGGAACTTGGACTATGGCATGCCACTGATCACACAGATCTGCTATTGTGGTGGTCAGTATCTGTAAACTTTTCTCTTATGGCTGGTGGAGGGGTATTAGGGGAGGTGGAAGTTGGACTAGGGCATGCCACTGGTCACACAGATCTGCTATTGTGGTGGTCAGTATCTGTAAACTTTTCTCTTATGGCTGGTGGAGGGGTATAAGGGGAAATTTGGGGAACTTGGACTAGGGCATGCCACTGGTCACACAGATCTGCTATTTTGGTGGTCAGTATCTGTAAACTTTTCTCTTATGGTGGTCGGCAATTTTCAGTGCTGGTCAGAACCAACCATCGCCGACACCACCGCACAGCTCTACATCAGTGACCCTGTACAATTGATAACCCCATATAGTGAACATGAGTGAACCCATTCTTTTACCTCTCACTAAAAAGTCTGGGGAGGTGGAAGTTGTCTGTCAGTGCCACTGTTCAACAGCTGTGTCATCTGCTGTTGTTTTTTATTTGACAACATTCATAAAGTAACCAATTAAAAAACATGTATAATAATGAGTCATTGAATGATCAAGCTGAAAGTCCAAAGTTTGATCTCTGCTTTTCATTTGCAGTATATATGTACAGTAGCAGGTACAATATACTAAAAAATACTACCTAAATTAATGGTTTTATAGTGCACAGAACTGATATCATGTCATTTATATAAACATTTATTGTTTGCTGTTTTGTATTTAACTAAGGTGGTGTTGGTAATTAACAAATAACAAACTGTTTGGTTTGAAAAATTAGTGATGTGTGTGAAGAGTAATATTGCAATGAATTTAAAATAAAATTAAGTTGATTTGCTATATTCAGGGTATATAGCAACACCACTGATGAATTTTAACACAAGTTTTTGTACGTTTTCAATTCAGTGCAGAGATTCTTGTGCATCTACCATGAGGGAGGGGGGACTGTAGGCATGTATGGAGAAATGTTCCTTTCTTTTTCCACCCTGTCGCAAAGTCACTGGTTGCCTGAATCTCAATGACATGCTGGCCCATGTCAATGCATAACAAAAGGATGTTAACAGTACGGCCATTGGAAATACCACACACTGTCATTGAATGCAGAATAATAATAATATCAAACTGTACTGTGCATATGGTGAAATCTGGAAAATTAATCCAAACTTTCTCCTAACTTTACACAAAGTTAAAACAGTTAAATAATAAATCTTGAAGAAATAAAGATTTCAGGGCATCCTATTGTAATGATGCAGTTTGCCTACAGTATATGATGCTTACCCAGCCCCTTCTGAATATTCAAAGACCCATGGATATTGAAATGTCTTCATGCCTGGAGTGGCCAAGACATGTGGTGTTCCTACTTCCAAAAGACCCCACTGCCCCTAACCCCACAAAATAAATGCTGAGGTTAGTATGGCCTATAGCCTAATTCCTTAGCTAAGATATATTTTATTTATTAAATTCAAATCATTTCACTCTTACCAAATGATCTGGAACGGTACAGCTTGGAGTCCATTTTGCTACACTTGCCCATAGGTGAAGCTGTTTTCTTCAAACCAGGTATCCCAAAAGTAACAAACATGTATCTCGCCTCACCAGCAGTCAAAAACAGAAAGTAAAAAAAGAGAAACTTCCAAGTAATATTCCTCTCCCAAAATATGTACGGGAAGTGCTTGTTACCAATACCACTGTACTGTGGACTAGTAATATCCTGTTATTGTTGTTAGCACTGTAATCACAAGAGGTACAATAATTGATCCAGGGCTCCTGTACCACGTACAAATCAATTGCTATGCATGTCACTCAACTTCACAGTGCCTGGGTGAGCTAAGAAATGGTTTACTTCTCCCTCAGCCATTTCACAATCTTCCAAGCCCCCAAGGCCATCTTCCATTGAACAGTACTTAACCAACTTGAACTTTAAGCAGTAGCTGGCAGTGTTTGTTTAGATAGCAATTGTTATCTTTGCATTCTCTTTGCTAAATTTCTCCCTTGCATGCCTGGCTAAGCCTGTGAACAGCTGCTGTCCTGTGCACTCAAACTTTGCAGCACTTCTCTCTGCCAATCATGACCACTCTCCCAACTCGAGCTCACAGCCAATGAAAAGTAATTACTTGACAATTTAGAAGGAAATATATGAATATGTATAGGCACACTGCCAAAATCATCCAATCAGAATGATCAAAGGATAAGCAGTGACTCAACTGTTTATTGAGATCACTTAAAATGATTTGTAAGCGAGTTAATTGTTGATGAATGGGATATTGTAAACTAGAGAGGGTCTGTTTATTATTGAGCAAACTGGCAGAGGTAAACAAGACCATTCTTGGAAGCTATTGTGAAATTTGCACTGCAAAGGTTATTGGGTCTGGGGGTGGGGGAAATGATGGCCCTTAACTCAATTTGAATGGTGCCAACTTGTTTATCTAGCTAAAATATGTGATGATAAGTATCCTAATCATATGACAGATTTATCTTTATCATAATTTCAAGAACTTAGTATTATCTTTAAAGTCATTACCCAGAATGCATTTCACCATCCTACAGGACTACACATAAAATGTTTAATTTGTAAAAATAAAGACCATATTTGGGATGAAGAGTTTTCTTTTTCGTTGTAACCTTTAGTATAGAGTAAAAAGAAACTAACACTGCAAGTAGGTTACTCACATACCGTAACTTTTAAAAAGATTATTGAGCATTGCCAGAATATCACCCCAAAATCCCTCTGTGGGGTTCCAGAATCAACGTGTAGAGGTTCATGTATGAAGCCCCCACCCCCTACCAAGCTACAAAATTTATGACAATTTTACTGCAAACCACCCCCCACCCCCATACTTAATGGATATGCTTACTGTCATGGCACAAGAAAGAAAATCAATGTGATTACAAATGCCCAGCAAATAGTTTCCAATATGTCAGTCTAACTACTGTATTCTAATCAATAAACAGTCAATCAATAACAGGTTGAAATGGGTCAATATACTTTACCAGAACCCATAGACAATGGCATCATATAACATTGACTTGTCATTCTGTGTTACAAAATCATATTTTATTTTCGAAAATTTATGTTTGTATGATGGGCTACATGATAATTTCAAATCATGCTGAAGCAGGGTTTATTCCCCCCCCCCCCCACCACACTTTCACTTTAGTGATGTAACATTTTGCCAAATTTTGCAATTTTCATGTAGGTAGTCTTCTGAATTTTGCTAAGATGCTAAAAGCATGACTGAACTTGGGAGATTTCTATTGCAGGATTTTTTCCATGATTGGGTTTATATCTTGGGGGAGTGGGAGTTGGCGGAAGGAGAGCCTGGGGGAGCTGACAGCACTGACTTGAATACCTGCTGCATTACTGCATATGGCATTGATTTGAAGATGACACATTAATGAATATAAACGTGTCTGAAAGTATCTTGCCATTTCTGGAAATTTATGTGCCGAAAAGGCTGATTTTGTACGTTTTTCACCATCATCCAGAAATGAATGGATATTTCCTACTGCGCATGCAGTATGTTATTTGGGTATGTTTTGTCATCACATTCCTAAGTGACGTAACCACTGCGGAGTGGTCCATGGCCCCTGAGGCGCTCAGGAAAGTTAGCTAGCAGCAAGGTGTTGAGGTCCCCGACCTACTGGTGGGAGCGTGGCCTATCGGTAGAGTGTCCGACTGGCTTTCCGGAGGGCCAGGGTTCAAATCTCGAACTGGCCTCTTTAGACTTCTCTGTCGAAGCTGTACTGCAGTTGTTGATGAGGGTTGTCCGCTTCAGGTTGTTTGGCACGGCTGTTGCACAGTGGTGATGGACAAGTTGCTTCCACCTCTCCAAACTT
>JAODFY010004781.1:0-13339 GCA_027580055.1 Paracaudina chilensis | reverse complement strand
AAGAGAAGGCTGAAAAGCCGGTGTTCATCCATGATCATATCTGGTAGTCTGGGTTTTCTGTGATACAGGGTCTTTCATGAGGACTAGATGTCCTTCCTGATTCTTAATCTACTAAACTAAATTGCAGTAGATATCATTTGTTGTTAATGAAACTTCAAACAGCTACATCACCAATTACAGACAAAGCAGCTTAATCTCAATTTGTCAGCTGACTGGAAATCCACAACCAGGAATCCCATCATAGACTTGCCTTGTTATTATTACGCCCTATGCAAGTTTAATCAATAAAGTAAAGAGTTTTATAATGTATAAAATGTGGACTGCAGAATCTGTAACTTTTGCTTGACTAGCAAAACCTAAAAACTGACTTTCCTTCATGCAATAGCTAGCTCCTTTAAGTAACTGACAAACAGATTTGTTGCCAGGCAAAAAAGTAATCATGATGTCATATGAACTCTAGCTGTCACTGATAACTGTAATTTAAAACATGATATAAGTTACCCAATATCAACAGCCAGCTTGGTTTCTAAGCTCATCTGGTATGTATCTTAATAATAACAATAAAAATAATCATAATAATAATTCATGTTTATATATAGCACCAATATCCCAAATTTCCAATGCTTAGTGGTGCTGTGTTCTCGGAAAAGCTCTAGAGAAGAGACATGTTTTAAGTCTGTTCTTAAAAATGTCTATATTTGGTGCAAACTTGATGTAGTTAATTACTTTTGTTGTCAGAATGCATTTTTTCACCTTTTGTGATATTTCCTGTCTCACATTTTATTGTGATTTTAATTTACGTGATGTATTGTTATGAAGTTCTGTTGGATTGCATTATTATGATATATTGTTATGTGAAGTGTTATGAACTTTATGATGTATTGTTGTGGTGCATTGTCATGATCTGTTGTAATGTATTTTTAAGGGAGAACATGCAATATTTTAAATACCACAAAAGTATGTAAAGAAAGTGCAAATATCACATAATCCATGGACAATTACTTTCTTCTTGTCTCGAGAGGTAATATCTTACATGATAATTTATGTTATCTCAACAACCAGAAAGGCTATTCGTCCAAAAGGTTTGTTTTTTTCACTATTGTGTTACTTTTTTTAATTCTTTTATCAACTTACTGAATAATAGAAGCCATTGTCGTAGCAGCCGCAATTACCCGGATCGACACACGACTGACCATCGCCCACCAAGCCTTCTGGGCATTCGCATCCCTCCAAGCAGATCTCGTCACAGTTTTCAATTCCAGTGCCTGAGACTTCATCAGCACAGCTCTGAGGGCAACCTGTAGCACACCACTTGTATATCCTATCGTTAGGACATGTCACATCTACAAGAAATTTGTATAAATTCACAGTTTTCAATTTCACTGCATGTGACTTCATCAGCACAGCTCTGGGGGCAACCCACTTGTATGTCATATTGTTAGGATATGTCACATTTACAAAGAAAATGTTATTCATTTATTTTTTTATTTTTTTAGTTTAGATTTAATCATTCAAGCTCGTATATATGTCTTTTGTTAGGGATGTGATCATGGCAGATGACACAAGGTGGTCCAATTTCACAACAGCACTTCAATTTTTGTTTTCTGAATTTTCATGCAGCAGTTTTTACCTATAATCCTAATCATATCTCTCACCATACCTGTGAAACTGTATTACAATACCAAGAAAGACTATACTGAAATGAAAAAATAAACCCCAATCAATAACCCTTTTTTCTGAATGTTTTCTGAATTTCCATGCAGCATTTTTTACCTATAATCCTAAACATATCTCTTTTACACCACACCTGTGAAACTGCATTACAATACCAAGAAAGACTATATACTGAAACAGGAAAATAAACCCCAATCAATAACTGTAACTCTTTGTACCCTTCAATCGACACTTTTCTGATTACATATATATATGCGAGAAATCTTTATTCATCCATGCATGAATATCATAAATTGTTTGCAATAATTTTGTGGGTATATGTCATACTTTGGTGCTCCAGACATGATTTTTCTTTACATCATCAGATATTTTATTCATTCATTCCATGGACTGTCAGTGAAAACGCTCAAATTATTAATCTCTATAGGGCTGTCACGATATGTCAAAGTGACATCGCGAATATAATCGCAGCCGAAGTGTCGCAGCACTCTACCAATGAAAATTAAACCTGTAAATATCTTGACAACTTGACTTGGTTTGGGTATTTTTCCATGCAGAATAGGTTAACAAGGTTGCAAAATCTCTATTCTATATCAGGTATTACAACATTGCTTGTTTCTATAACTCTTTCTTCATACATTAAACTCACCGCAGAATGTTTCATTTCTCCAGTAGTCGATGGCAACACCGATGTCTCTGCATGACTGTGCATATAGTTCTATCAGGTGACAGCTTCTGTCAGTTATTCCGGTAATATCACCTTGGCAACCATCATTATAACAGGAAAAGTAGTATGGCAGAGGGTCCAACTTGTCATGACATTTTGAAAACGGACCTGTACATGGGCACATGAAATAAATTATCAGATTATCAGGATAATAGTATCTGACAAGGAATAAGAGTCTATGATTTAAATGTTATGACTCTTAAAGCTGGTAAACCTGGCAATGCAATTTCATACATGTTTTGAAATTGAACTTTTCATTTCCCAAATGAACAAATCATTACAAAATTCATCCCCATGCCAAACCTGGTACTACTAGCTAAAACTGTGGTTCATTTTTTTATTACACCCCACTTGTTGTCTAGCACCTCTGCAACATTGTTTACCAAAGCTTTCCTAAGTCAACAAAGCTGTCATTGTTTGCTAACCACCATCAATGAAGGACTGGCATTGCCTTGGCCAAACTAGGCAATTGGTTGGCTATAATCCCTTAAAACTGCCAAGGAGTGATAAACAGTTAATTGAAAAGGTAAACCGTTTTGGACATATTTTGAGGAGGGCAGAGATTTCCTCATATTCACATTGGTTTTGAAGTTGGACTTAATTTCACTTTCACAAAGCAACTTCACATATGTTTTAAAATAAAAATATCACTTTCCTATTAATATTATCCATATGCATACCAAATAGTTATACCCTTCATCCCTGCATGTTCTCATGTCCCATGTTAAAAAAAATTACTTTTTAGGCAAACCAAAATATGCATTTGCCTAAGATATAATATCCTTTAATTTGCATATATATACAATAAATTTGTGTGTACCTGTTCAATTAACAATTGCTTGAAGAAATATGATGATAAAAAATTTCAACTATGACTTGCGTATCTAAAAAATATTTCATTTTGGTCATACAGATGGACTGGCACACCCTACTTGTATCATGGAATCAACTAAACGCAGGATGGAATTCATGACCAGTATAAAGGCATTTCAAGACATTTCAACATACCATTGATGTCCTTAATGATATCACAATGTATTGATGAAGCATTGGCGATATCCGATAGGTCATCGCAGGGCGCCAGAGCATCTGATTTGTTACAGTGTGGAGATGAGGCCCAGCTATGGCCAAATACTTGTACATCAGTCACCTATGAAGAAGAGAAGCACCACAAATAAATTTGTAGATACAATTTGCGCATGCTCGATGATATACTGCCAAACGGAGCTTGTGATAAAAACACAAAATTTCGCCATCAAGGACATGCTGCTCCGTACCTATAACACAGCGTAAACAAACTTATTGCAATATCTTCAGAATTGCACAATGCACACATTATCTGATTCCAAGAGCAATCACCGAAATGGTTTTGTTGATCTTGTATTTTGTCATATTTTTGGTACAATCGTGTAACATAAACAAAACCAATTTGGGAAAACAAGTGTTTTTATTAGTATTAGGCTTAATAATAATTAAATTTACCAATGTTCATTTTAATGAGAACCAACTGCATGGTCAAGTGGTTAGAGCATAGGCCTCGCAACCGGGAGGTCCGGAGATAGATTCCAGGCTGGGTCACACCAAAGACCAAATGGTACCTACAGCTGTATTGAGTGTTTGGTGTTCAGCACTGAGAATACGGGGTAGGGTTCTGAACAATACGCCTTGCCAGCACGTCAGAATATGGCTGAAATCCCTCAGGCAAGAGGTTGCTTGTGGAGGGCGGCATCCAGCATTGGATGCACCGTGCCTGACACACACACACAAACAAATTAATTTTAAGTGAGAAGCAAACATATGTTTTAAAAGTAGACTATATAGTCTGGACCCCAAAGTGTTCATTCGCAGACCTCGATCCCCATGAAATTTGTGATTAGTGGAAGCCCCCGTGACCGGATGCCCCCCTGGGATAATTCCCCCCAGACATTTCCCACATGGACATTTATTGGGGGTGGGTTAGGGTCAGTTGTTAGGGTGGGAGGGAAGCCGGGTAATGTCCGGGGGAATTGTCGGGTTTGGTATCCTAGAACCGGAAGCCCCATATCATTCTAACATACTTGGGGTGAGAGTTGTTTATCCCCTCTCAGATGGTTTAGATTTTAAATAAAAGTAAATGCATTGTAAACACTTGGCCTAGCTTGGATTGATCATATGTTGTCGAATGTATAGACGCTCCAAAATATAACCTCGGCTCACGGTATTCGTAACATTACATGCGCATGCTGATGATAGAAAATTGTAGTTAACATGCAAGCCGAAAGATCTTGAGAACGCCATGAAGAAAATTGAAGCATGATTATTTGCGATATCAAGTCTTGTATAGTGTGCTTCACACAGGTTAATGTTAAACGACAGTAAAACCAAGCTTATTCATTTCAGTTTGGGAATTCCCCCGCTCCTTCATGTTCAATTGCTATAGGAGACACTCACACGTCAACTGCAGTATGCAATCTAGGTACTATTAAGCTATTGTATCATACTGTTGTATAGGGCTGACCATGTTAACAACAGATGCAAGGCTGCCGTGCGTAAATCGGCTGTGTGCAGGCGATTAGAAATATTGGACAAGTAATTAAGACACTATCATGACCGTGATACCACCTTAAAACTCATAAATGCTTTTGCCACACCCGGGTGGGTTTTAGCAATAATTTGATTTGCCCTGTTCCTTCATGTTCAATTCCCTATTCAGTCGTCAACTGCAGAACACGCAATCTACTATAGAGATTACTATTATGCTATGCTAATATGCTGTTGTATTGTCTTGTTGCATAGGGCTGGCCCTGTTAACAACAGATGCAAGGCAGCTATGCATGTGCACGATTAAAAATAAGTGAGACCTTAAAACTCATAAAACTAAACAGCCTTTAAACTAATCAATGCTTTTGTCACATCCCAATTTGATTTTATCAATTATCTGATTTTTGGCCTGCCAGATTACCACATTGTCCTCTGCCTCCTGAGGCATGAACATGTAACAACTATGCTTGGCCAACTGCATTGGCTCCCCATTAAATACAGAGCACTGTTCAAGATCTTGCTTATCACCTATGAGGCAATCCATGGATGCAGGCCCCCACCTTTTTCTCTGATCTGATTGAAAAATACACTCCCAAGCGATCTCTGCGTCCAACATCTCCTTAAAGTTTGCTCCCAATCACATATTAAAGTCTATGACGAACAATCTTTTGCCACCGCTTCTACAGCTGGATGGAACCGTCTGCCATTTGCCTTGCAGTGTCAATCAATGATTTTAAGACAAAACTTAAGACTCATCTCTTCCCCAATGTTCTCAATGACGAACTGTATTTGTTTGCTTTTGTATTATATTTTTCTGTCTTTATAATGATCTTTTTATAGCCTAGATGTATAATATTGTAAAATGTTTTAGAGAACATGTGGTGCCTTTCGCCATGTAAAACGTATTATTATTATTATTATTAAATATTGATTTAAAAGATTGCAGGACTAGCTGCTGTTCTGCAATGTAAAGCAAAGTGGTGTGGGCAGTGTGCAGTGTGCAGGTCTAATGTCTGATGTACTGCTCGGTTTACGGTATAGCTATAAATGCAAGCTGCACTTCCATTGGATTGACAACATAAATAAATGTTCTGGGCGATTGGCAAGCCAGCTGGTTGAAAATACTAGCTAGCAGATGGCGGACTAGCATTACAAAGTGTTATGTACCTCATATATACTGTTTTAAATTTTTTGAGGAAGTCGACGGACCTGCAATTTGGCTGACCATTGATTGATTGAATGAAAACACCTTACAGAAAAACATGGATCGCCACAGCCAGGCCCAGTCACCGACAAAAAATATATACATTTTTAAGTCTTCCAGTAAAAAAACCTCTTATATTTCACAAACTACTAGGGACAGTAGGCCAAGAGGAAACACCTTTGTGAAAATTTCACGGAACTGGGCCACATGTAACCTATGTATTGTAAGCAAGGGCTTCATGAAATGGACGTGCATTAGGCTAGGCGCCTAAACTCCTATGCACGTAGTGCTAACTAGCTGCACTGCTAAAAAAAACCTAAATAACTTTTTCGGAGGATAGGTTTTCGAACGAGGCAAACTTTTTTCTTCTACTCTTCCAACAACCTAGGGCTGAAAAATCTGTACAAGGTCGCTAGAAGAACTCGATCAGTCAGAAATTTACCAGATAATTTAGTTAACTAATCAAATCACGTACAACTGAAGCATTCAGCTGGCAAAATAGGAAGAGTGCGACCACTCAGGGAAGAAAGTTATGCCAGAAGCTAAATCACGGTATTATAGGATATGCAATGTTGGACAAGGTATTTATTTCCAGACGTGTTGGTGGCATGTTTCCGCTATGTGACAACTGAGATGGCTTTTGCCTGCGCATTCCGCAGAGATGCAACCAAAAAAAAAGAAACACCAGGCACACTTTGACCTAAAATAAGTGTGTACCTGACATATTTTAGAGCTTCGCGTGGTCATTGGCACTCCTACTAAATGTAACAGCTAATGACGCATGTGGAAATACTTCCGGAAGTGGGTAGACCCTGCTGGGTCTCTTGTCGTTTGATTCATGTTCAGTAGTGAAACTTGGGGCTGTTCCCTAAACTGGTATTAACTACCCCTTTTCAATACGATGACAGATACCAGAGCATACCCCTACGCAATGAGAGGGGCAAGACCAGTTAGCGGCGCCGGGTATTATTACAGAATTACTTCGCCAAAAACGTCTTTACAAAGGCTAGAAAGGAAGTGGGTGGAATTTATTTGTTTTTCTGCATTTTCCCAGATTGGACCAGATGTTTACCAGATGGGTTATTCTGAAACATGAAACCTTGATATGTTTTTGGGGGTGGAGAGTGGGATTGGATTGCAAAATCTTTGTTTCATGTCAGAATTTTTTGTTGGATTTCTTTGTTGTTTAACTAGCATAATATGGAAAATGGGTAAACAGCTATGCACAGCTAGTGCATATTATTATAAGGTTAGGATTTTGCGATGTGTTTGGGATTATATTGATTGATGTTCTGTGTAGATTGTTGTTCGTGTTCTCATATATAATAATTGTGCATAGTGATAATAATGATGCATAGTGAAACAACATTATTATTGGGATGTGTAACATGTAAGGATTAAGTATATAATTGTTGTGTTCATGAAATTTAACATTATTCATGGCAGGTAATATAGTTAGATGATAATATATTTAGGAATGTTCTTGCTTTGCATCATAATTGCTACCCTTATAAAAAAGTTCTATAGAATTCTATAGAGAAAGTGCTTATAAAATTATATAGAACTCATATAGAAAATCCATAGAATTTTTTTTAAATTCTATAGAACCTTTTTGTAAATATATTACTTCCATGTGATCCAGTCAAGGTCAGTAGTTGCTAGGGAGGCCAGGTTACGTACATAGCATTTAAGCAACATCCTGCAGGCACTTGGGTACTTCCTCAGTGATGGTCTTATTATGCTTCATACATAAAGTATAGGGTGTTTTTCTTGTTCATGCTTATTAAAAGTGATGTAGTGTATATTTACAAAAGCATAGATTGTGTAACATACATAAAATGACATAGATAGTCTGTGCTTAAAGCGATGTAGTAGCAGATGACACATATTGTATGGACAATAATTCCATCAAAATTCCATCAAAAATTCCATCAAAATCGCTTTTCTCTACATCAGTCATTGAGGTGTAAGTAAAGATTTTGATTGGTCCATTGATTGGGTTGGGCTCTATTGTGATGCAGTGTAATTAAGACAATTAGGAATATATGTGGTGTATATACAAGCTGTAATATGTATGTTTTGTGAATAGCACTCGAGAATGTGTAACATATTTTGTATCAGAACATAATTCCATTACGCAAGTAATTCTCATTGAAATATTTGTGAATTATGGCTCCAGGTTTTTTGGTAGAAATCTTAAATGCCAAAATTAGATGAAAATATGTCACTAATTTCCTAATAGAGCAGGCATTCTTCCAAATATTAGTCGGATTTACAACAAGAAAAAACATATGGCATACTGTTAGGATCCATCTATATTGGATGGTTCTTTAAGAATAGCCTAAAAGAATGAGATTATTTATCATACAGTTGAAAGTAAACCAGACAGAAAGTATTGAATAAGCTAGCATACTGTTAGGATCCATCTGTATTGGATGGTTCAATAAAACATAGCCTAAAAGAATGAGATAATTTATCATACTGTTGAAAGTAAACCAGACAGAAAGTATTGAATAAGCTAGCATACTGTTAGCCATTTTTGCTTAATTGATTCAAATGACCTAAAACCTCTGGACATCAATGATGTTCCCATACCCAAGGATCATTGTATACAAGTTTCATTCAAATTCCATGAAAGACTTAAAGGACTAATTTCGCAACAAACAAATGAACACTTTAAACTTTTGACCATAGGCTCACTCAGCTTTCATTGGTACGAACCAAAAACAAAATTAATTTTCCATAGAATAAAACTTTAGATTATCAATTAGAAACACCAAAGAATACACACTCCTTATAGCCCTGTGATGTTATTATATAGACTCACTTCATTGAAGTCACATTTCTAATAAAAAAAATGGCAGCCTTTAATTTTATTGCTGAAAGTGCATAGTTCAAACTGATGTCCTGATAATGGAACAAGATATTTGGATGCTGCTGATTACAGTGGCTCGTGTATCTTTTTATCGTTTTTCATATCTGTTGGGTTACTTTGCATTTCCCTTTTTCAAAGAGTTGTCAAATCCTTGCTCATCCGACTGTTCCTAATTTGTGAAATTGCTCATCTGACCAAGAGTAAATTTACTCTGACCTCCATTTATATCCATGCCTGTGATTTTTGGCAATTTATTTGATGGATGCGTGATAGCATCCTTCTAACTTTCCTTTCACTTTCAATAAATAAATCTCCCGGATACGATTCAATGGAGATTGCTCAGTGATTTGGCAGATTTTTAGCTCCTCATCGTTTGCCAAAAGATGTTTTTTTGGTTAATGGCTGTTATGTACATCGAACAACAATTGTCAAAAAGGAAGGATCGGGGGATTGCCTTGTATGGTCATTATTTATAAATAATACAGGTAATTGCTAGAAGGATAACAAATAAAAACAAAACATCAATGTATTAGCATCCATACATTCAAAAAAAAATGCCAAAACTTATTCTGCATGGAAGCAAGGGTTGGTTTATAAATTGACCTTCCATTATCTTATCATTCTTTAACTCGATCCTTTAACTCTTTTAGTAACTTGACCATTTGTCAACTCGACATTCTGTTAACTTGATTTTGTATCAGTTTCCATATTCTTCTTGGAAAGACTCTTTCATCAATGTTAAAGGTGGGGTTGCAAGTAGCAAAACCTACCAAATAGTCAGTTTTCTCAGTTGGCTCAGTTGAACACTTTTGAAACTATGAATGAACACATCCCTGTTGTAATAACTTCAAATGCTTACTCTTAACACCTCAATGAGCAAGTTTACTATTCATGTACATTACATTAGGAATCTGTGAGTTCCCGGTGTCACAAGAAACTCATGTGAATTCCCTAATTGCAACCCCACCTTTAATGTAAAAGAACTACGTACTTCAACACCTGTTCGAAATTTTGAAAACCCCTGAAAAGAAATCTTATTTACAGGAATTGCTTCAGATGGAGTTGAGGTTCAGTGAGGTTGAGTTGAATAGAAAAAAGGTTGGGGAAACCATACCCTCACGATTTCTGCCCATGTACACCCACACAGAATATTATGGTGCCGTAACGCTTCTTTCGAGACAGGGAGTGTGTTGACAGAAAATTTAGATTCCTGCCTAATAAGGGATTTATTTTTTATTTGTGTGTTAATAATATTTTGTTTTCTAGTCTAGAATTATCTGGGATTCCTTGGAACTTCACATCTTCACAATTCTGGCCCCAAAATGAATTTCACAGACCATTCAATGTAATTTGTTCCTCGTAGTATGCAAGCCCCATGTACATGACAGCAAATGAGCTGACCAGTCTACAGTTTTTCTAGCATATTCGGGGCAAGATTTGTACACCCTTAAAAGGTAAAAAAATGCTAGAAATATTGCTAGACTAGGTCTAGCAATTTAACGGGGGTGTCACCAATCACACATATGATGATATGGTTTTTGGGCGTAACGTTAAAATTCAATCTGTGTTCTACAGTTTCTAAGCAAATGTACCGTGCAACAAATGTACTGGCATAATAGGCAGCTAAATCTAAAGTGCTTTTGGGACATGCCAGAACGGTTTTCTTTTCCTTTTATCCTTTGAAGAATATCATTTCTCCCTCCTCCTCCTCCTTTTTTGTTGCTTTGGGCATTAGAATCCGACAACTTGATCGATTGGAGAGAGGTAATTTAACCTGGTGTACGTACCTTAACGAGGCAATTAATTACCAATTAAGGTACAAACTCCGGCTGCAGCCCTCTTGTATGAGGGTATAATCACTGGTGAATCGTGCAAATGATAGCTGGTTTGATGACTCCAGGCAGGCGAGGTGAATAGACATTTTATACAGATTCAGTACAAGTTTATTGCCTTTCAGGAATGCTGATCGTGTTAAAAATGATAAAAGAAATAATGACTTTTAACCATTCTTTCAAGCATTGTTCTTAACTGACAAGGGTATGGGGGCAATAATGATATCCACTTTGTTTTTTCTTGGATGCATTAAAGGTACAGTACTCTCAGAGTTTAAAGGGGACATTCCTCATAACACAAGTCTAATTTATATGCCATTTTGTAATTTGTACTATGTCAGATGACATCAATACAATCAAAATATTGATTTGCAATTGGCAGATAGAAGATAGGTAATACCTGTAGAATAAAATGCATGCCAAAATGATTATATCTCTAAGAAAAAAAACAGCTCATCTAGATAGGGGTTGGGATGGACGTCTTTCCCTTGGGGTGTGGGGTCAATATATGTCTCCCCCAGAGTGGAGATATGGCCTTTGTGGCTGTAAAGTGAATCAATTACCTTCTTTTAAGGGGGACAAATTTTGTGCTGAGAAATGGTTACCTACAGCATATCCAGTTTGGCAGTTGCAAGTGTGCCAATTGCTTTTAAAAAAGTAGGGGAAAGGCTGGGACAAAACCAGATGAAACCTGATGACAAGCTAAATATTTCTTGTGAAGTTGCTGTATGCATTTATACCTGTACACAAAGTGTGCTAACAATTTTTCCCTCAAACTTTACCCCAACATGCTTTGCAAGCTGAAATTTAACTTGCGAAGCCGTTGTACAAATACATCCCCCGCACAAGTAGTGTGCAAAACTCTTTGAGACATTTGGGGCCACGAATATATAATTCTGGGGATGTCGCAGAAATTTGAGACAGATCTGCCCGTTGACTTGCCTCACACATTAGACATGCACCTGCTCGGGGGTTCCAAAAATTGCCTCTGTTACACAGATGTGCACATTCTTGGCTCCCAGCTGTTTTTCTGGCAATGCAAATATATTCTATAAGTAAATGAGGTGATATTTTGCTGTCATGTCAAATTTACCTCTCATCATATCATCATAACACAGCCATATCAAGCATGAATTTAGAAATTTTACTTTGCTCCCCCCCACCCACTTATTAATATTCATGTCATGGACAATAAAAACAATAGGGCACATCTATACTAATCATGGAGCATATACCATGCAGTTGACCACATATGGCAATAATTCAATCTACCATTATTAGAGTTATTTTAATATATATCATTTCTAAAATTTCATGTTTACATACCACTGCAAATTAGATATTGACATTTTAAGAATTTTACTACATTAATAATTCTCATTTATAGGCAATAATTGGCAATAATGAATACAGCACAGTCATGCTACATGATGAATCTAATGCAATGTTCCACTTGTCTAGTCTTGACGTAAATATGACATCGTGGGCAATTCATAAAATTCATTATTGGTTTATCAAACAATAACATTAAATTTTGATTTTAAAGGTGCATGTAAAAACCTAAAATTTGTGATGTGATTTGAATGTGATATGAAAGAAGGAGGCGACCGCACCGTTACCTGACCCTGAAAATAGGTGCTATCTGGTTCAAAAAAGGTTTACGGTGTCAAAGATTCAGGGAGGCTTTTAATCATGAACTAAATGGAAGTCAATGACAATTAAAATCTCCTTATGGTGAAAAAGAAGGTAATTCCCAGGCCTCAGTTCACCCCTGATTATTGCTTTAATCTAAACAAATTTAGAATGAACAAAAACATGTTGTTACGGTGCCATTCCTAAGCGAGTTACATTATGTTCTTGGGCTGTTTACTGTTGCTGTTTGCATAAAGAGTTACTTATACTGGACTAGTTCAGCAGACATCCTGCTTGCCAATCATAGATAGATGGATAATTTCTTGGATCCTCGATAAAAAGGAAAATACAATGTCTGCATAAAAAGCTTAGAAAGAAAGAAATTAAAGCATATAGAATAAAAGATGAAGTATATGTCATGAATGTCAGAAAGACAAAAGTATGAAAAGTATAAAGTAAGAAATAAAAACAGATTGCATCCACTGTATACAAATAAAAGTTTATAAAGATACCTATAAGAGAGATTGCATGGGAGAAATAACACTATCTAGAGAAATCTATATTGTATAATGTAAAGTATGTCATGAATGTCAGAAAGACAAAAGTAAGAAGTATATATGAAGTAAGAAATAAAAACAGATAAAAACAGATTGCATCCACTGTATACAAATCAAAAGTAAATAAGATACCTATAAGAGAGATTGCACAGAAGAAACAAAACTATGCTTTTTCATGCTCGAAGTTGCAACACCATGGCATAATGTAGGTCAAAACAGGTCAAACAGGAAGTATATCTTGTCATTTCTGAAATTTTCACCATTATCCAGAAAGTACAACTATAAAGTCCCCATGCACTGCCTTCAAAGCCTGCAATA
>JAODFY010004671.1:0-13341 GCA_027580055.1 Paracaudina chilensis | reverse complement strand
TGGCCCACCACCTCGGAAATCCTGTGCACGCCACTGCGGCATAGCCTAGGCTAGACAGCGATTCCAACCATCACTGCTTACGTACTGCACACAAGAAGATGATGAAACTTTTTAAATGTTTTTAACTTCAAGAACATGATACATGCTCTAAAAATGACAATGAACAAATGCTCTTTCGGAGCTGGGAAAGGCCTTTTCCGGTGATCTGAGAGGCTTATATTTCGTACACACTCCGCGACAACCCGCCTGCACAGCGTTATATGTGTGTTATTCCACGCGTTATACATTTGTGTGTGAAAGCACATGCTATGCATTACATGTGTGTATCTTGATTTCTTCCATATATTTGTGTTAATCTGTATGAACTACGTTTTATCTACCATTCTAACGTTACATGTCTGTGTATATGACATACGTCATATCGTTACATATCTGACAATATCTTTTCTTTTCCAGCTATTTGTAAAAGAATACTGTATAAACCCGTGTGTCTAAACCATTTTGCATTACATGCATGTGTTATCACACGTTGTAGCGTTACATGTGATGTGTGTTATTAACACTCGTTTGACGTGCGTTATAACACACGCTATAGCGTTACATGTGTGTTTATTTCGTCCATGTTTTTATGAGACTAGCTGTATAAACGTGTATGAAGTGTGCTTTATTGATCATTCAGACATCCTAATCGTGTATATGTTATATCAATCGTTACAGCATGTGTATGGATATTGCCGTTTCCAAGTTAATTGTAAAAATGACTGTATGAACGTGTGTGTTTTTATCATGATGTACCATTCTATCGTTACATGTGTGTGTGGACAGGTTTTGCAGCAGGTCCGAGGACTTAAACAAAGGAATTCGAGGAAGAATTCAATAGGAACAAAAGGTCATCGGATGTTCGAAAAATGGTTATGGTATTGTCAAGGTTAAGATTAGGAAAAGGGATATTTGTATGGAGTCCTCAGACTGAATCGCACGCGTGTGTTACATAAATAGATATAAAGTTCCATTTTCATATGTGTGTATCTTATATTCTTCCAGCTATTTGTGAGGGTGGGTGCATGAACGGAGGTTTCTGCAGCTCGCCTAATCGATGTTTCTGTCCAATCGGCTGGACTGGCAGCCAGTGCCAAAATGGTAAAGATGGATGTATACTACTAAAAGAATGATCTAATGAAAAACAAAATTCCGATAAAAATAGGAGGGAAATCAACCCAGTTAAATGTCCCATTGTAAATAGCACTTTTGTTCAACGTTATACCCAAATAACCAAACAGACATTTGACCCGTTACTTAGACAATACTGGGAATTTCAATATCTTACAGCCCACCAAGAATTACGGAATTTCCATATTTCCAAATATTTCAGGCCCTGTCATCCTCTGTGCAGCTATCATATGGCCAGATATAAAACTTAAATATGTAGCCTACTGATAGTTTTTATATAAATCAGTTTGTATGGGGGTGGGGGTTAGGCCTACGTACAGACAAGTGTTTTTCAGCTGACCCATGGGATCGCATAAGTAATGCTTAAGTTTTTAAAGTTTGATATCGTCGTTTTTAATTTAACTTGATATATAACATCATAAATGATACCCTATTTTATATCTAGTGTAGTAAGTTCCCATTCTGCGTCATTTCATGTTTATATCTTTAGTGTCCAAGGTAGAAGATTCATTATTCAAACGTCATTGGTATGCTCTAATATGATTGGTCATTTCGTCAAACGTCATTGGTACTGGTATTATTTCTCTCGCAGCGTGTCAATGGGGTTATTACGGTATCGACTGTGCAAAAGATTGTGAGTGCCGACAAGAAGATACGGCCTGCAATCGATTCACCGGCATCTGTGACTGCCCGCCTGGTTTCCGAGGTCCCCTGTGCGAGAGTGGCTGCCCCGCTGGGTTCTTCGGCAAGAATTGTTCTTCCCTGTGCTCCTGCGAGAACGGTGCCTCTTGCGACGCCGCGGGTGGCTCCTGCAATTGCCTACCCGGGTTTGTCGGCAGTCGATGCGAGGACAACTGCGCAGAAGGTTTCTACGGCCCATCGTGCAGCAAAGTTTGCCGATGTGAAAACGGAGCCCTATGCAATCCGACCGACGGATCGTGTTTCTGCTCGCCCGGATATCGGGGGAGTTTCTGCGGCGAGCCATGCCCTCACGGATTCTTCGGACTAGGATGTGTGACCAGCTGCTTTTGTATGAATAACGCCTCTTGTCATCACGTCACGGGGGACTGCATTTGCAAACCCGGATTTACGGGACTGACTTGTATAAATACATGTCCAGAAGGAACCTGGGGAGAGGGCTGTAAGGGGACATGCCTCTGCCCGGAAGGTACAGGATGTGACCACGTGACCGGGGACTGCATCTGTCCAGCGGGGAGAAGGGGTGACCTGTGCACGACACCGTGTCAACCAGGGACGTTTGGCGTAAACTGCGCCGAGCTTTGTACATGCCAAAATGGAGCAAAGTGCGGGATATTTACCGGTCAATGTATTTGTACAGACGGATGGCAAGGAGAAACTTGCTTTGACCCATGTGACGTTAACTTTTTTGGGCCATCTTGCTCTTTAGCATGTGACTGTGTGAATCACATCAGCTGTAACCATTTAGACGGTACTTGCTTCTGCGATCGCGGTTGGACTGGGATGAGATGTACGGAGGAGTGTGCACAGGGATTTTACGGCGCTAACTGCGGCAAGGTTTGCCGCTGTCACAACGGTGCATCATGCGATAGATACGAAGGTCTCTGTGATTGTCAGGATGGCTGGATGGGACGATTCTGCGAAGACCCATGCGAAGTAGGATTCTTTGGAACTGACTGTCAGTCGCAATGTACGTGTCGCAACGGTGCTCAGTGCAACCCCGTCGACGGTACATGCATGTGCACGCCCGGGTGGCAGGGTCCTATGTGCAATACACCATGCGACGACGGGTATTTCGGCTACGAGTGTGCGATAGCGTGTCGATGTCGTCACGACGGGCTGTGCTCCCATACAGACGGTCGATGCATTTGTCCTCCAGGTTATATCGATATGATTTGTAGTCAGAGATGCGATCACGGTTTCTACGGTTTCGACTGCGAGCAAGTTTGCCAGTGCCAGAATGACGGCGAATGCAATTTTATTACGGGAATGTGTACGTGCAAACCAGGATGGATAGGAATGACGTGTTCCATACCGTGCCCTATCGGAACATTTGGTAAAGGCTGCCGAGAACTATGCCAGTGTTTGAATGGTGGCACGTGCGATCCAACGGCAGGTTCGTGTTCGTGTCCAAGCGGCTTTCATGGTGATCATTGCGAGACCCAGTGCGATAAATTCCACTTTGGAATACAGTGCTCTGGTGTGTGTGACTGTCAAAACAACGCAACGTGTGATCCAGTGACGGGGGAGTGTAGATGCATCGCCGGACTCCACGGCCCCGCATGTGACCAGCCATGCGCTGTTGGCTACTTCGGTCCCGACTGTGCTTCCGATTGTCAGTGCCAGAACGGCGGGGAGTGTGACACGGTCTCAGGGGCATGTACGTGTCCGCCCGGTTGGACGAAATACTGTTTGACACCTTGCCCCGATGGATTTTTCGGACAGGGATGCGTTGGTGTGTGCCGCTGTTCAAATGGAGCGCGATGCGATCGTTTCGATGGCCGTTGTACATGCACAGCCGGGTGGCAAGGCATCACGTGCGGTGCACAATGCCAGCCCGATATGTTCGGTCCAAACTGTGAGAAACACTGCCGATGTGAAAATGGCGCCGAGTGCTCTCGCTTCGATGGATTATGTACATGTGCTCCGGGATGGGGAGGCACCTTCTGCTCAGAGCGGTGCGAGGATGGTTGGTGGGGGAGTGGGTGCTCCAATCGATGCATGTGTAAGAATGGAGCTGCCTGCCACATTGAGTCCGGTCGTTGTACATGTACCGCTGGATGGGAAGGGGATACTTGCTCACAACCATGTCACGAAGGATTCTACGGCCAAGTTTGTGGGAAGGTCTGCCGATGTCAAAATGACGCAGTGTGCTCAAAGTAAGTACGTTTCCGGTGTATTTAAAAACATTGCCTCGATAAAATTAGAGAATAGAAAAACAAAAATGCTTTGTTGTTTAAAGTTATACAATCTCCCTCGCTCTCTCACCACAGAATGAATTTCAATGTTGCTAAGTATTAGAATGGAGCTTTGTGACTTCTGGCCCTTGACATGCATAAATTACCGTCTCATTAACTAAATAATATTCATTCATAACTAAATAATATTCATTATTCGGCTTCTTTGGTTCATATAAAAAAAATGCATCTTTCAGGATTGATGGGTCTTGCGATTGCGCAGCAGGATGGACGGCCAAGTTTTGTGACGTCAGATGTGATGAGGGTTATTACGGACTGAATTGCAATAAAGAGTAAGTGGAAGCAATATGTTTTTATATTCGTATTTTGACAGCAATTTTACCTGTCTAACAGATTTTTTACACGATAAATATTTAGCCTAAATCGTTTCATAATCAACTATTTTGATTTCATTTTGTTAAACAAGCTGAAAAGAGATGTTACAAAACTGCGGTACCCCAGTTGCTCTCGCTTTTTTTTTCATGCCGTTCGCCTTCTAATTGTTCAAGTTTTAGAACGTCGAAAGATTCACGCCTGTGTATAGATAGAGCAGTCGTGCAAAAAATCAACAAAAGATACTCTTGGGGTGATGAGTACAGTCCTATGCAACACAGATGATGGATAAATCTCACAATCCTTTCCATGAAATTTGTGATTGGTTAAAGTTGTTCTAGCATAGAGGGGGGGGGGGAGACAATTATTTTACTTTGCTATTGAGTCCATATGCACAAAGTGTCATGAAATATCTCAACTAATTAGAGTGTCGAAATTCATTACTAAAAATGTTATTTACATTTTAACTATATGTCACGGTTTCGGAGCTAAAAAATATAGGCCTGCCATTTCCTTTCAGATGTCGTTGCCAAAATAACGCTGAATGTGACGTCACAGACGGTCATTGTTCATGTACAGAGGGCTGGATGGGCCAGTTCTGCGACGAGTCCTGCCCGGAAGGATATTTCGGGCTCAATTGCCTCTCTGAATGTACGTGCCATAATGGAGCTAGATGTTCTCGATTAGATGGAGCATGTACCTGTTCGCCAGGATGGACCGGTGAATCATGTGACATAGAGTGTCCTCCTGGCCTGTATGGACTGAATTGTGTGAAGCAGTGTAGATGCCAAAATAGCGCCGAGTGCGACAGGTAGGGGCTAATCAGAATTCATGTTAATAATGATGGTGATGATGATTAAAATGATGATGATAATGAATATAATGATGATGATAATTTTAATGATGATGATAATAATGATGATGATGATTATATTGTTGTTGATAATGATGACACATGCCCCGAAATTGTTTGTGCCTCCCAAGTATGCCTCAAAATGAGATTTGTGATATTGATGAAGTATTGACTTAGAATTGCTAATTCCCCACACGCTGAAACGTTGTCCACAATTGTGCCTCCTACATTGAAACGTCTGGCGACGCCACTGATTCTATTACATTGATGTTCTCAACTCCACTATGTCAATAAACGAATTATAATGAAGAAGTTTTTGGGGTATTCGTTTTATTTACAACATCCATGTGGCGTTACGACTATCTATCCCTTTTATGTAATCTGTTAGTGTATATATGCACCAAAAGCTTCAAGTCTAAACGTTTCCCTTCATACAGATTCACAAGTGCCTGTACTTGCACCAGTGGCTGGCGTGGAGATATTTGCGATGAAGAATGCGATGAGGGGACCTTCGGTCCGAACTGTTTAATGCATTGCCGGTGTCAGAACGAGGCGGCATGTTCCAGGTTTACAGGGCGTTGTATCTGTGGTGAGGGTTGGGTAGGTATGGTATGCAGCACGCCATGTCCGGAGGGAACCTTCGGAATCAACTGTGCACATACTTGCGAGTGTTTCAATGGAGGCCAATGTAATCGTTTCGATGGTTCCTGTATGTGTCCTGTAGGATTTCAGCAACCGTCTTGCCGTGATGAATGCGACGGTGACCACTTTGGCCTAGCGTGTTCACGAGTGTGTGAATGCATGAACGGGGCGGAGTGTTCCCACATGGATGGTTCATGCACGTGTATCGCGGGCTGGATTGGGGAGATCTGCGACATACCATGCGAGGAAGGTAGGTGGGGTGTTGGTTGCGTCAACCGGTGTAACTGCAATCTTAACACAATGTGCAACGCAGCGAATGGTCAATGCCAGTGTTTCCCAGGGTGGACGGGGGAGGCATGTACGGAACCATGTACCGATTCAGGTCGATTCGGCCCAGACTGTATGTTTGAGTGCATGTGCGAACATGGCGCGGCTTGCTCACCTACCGATGGGTTATGTACTTGTACAGCTGGCTTTGAAGGAACCTTTTGCGAGAATAAATGCGAAGAAGGAACTTTTGGGCGTCATTGCGCTGGAACGTGCAGGTGTCAAAACGACGGACACTGTGACCACGTGGATGGTTCGTGTACATGTATGGCGGGGTGGAGAGGGCTCACCTGTAACGAGGAGTGCCCGGATGGATTTTACGGGATTAATTGTCAGTTCAGTTGTGTATGCCAATACGCCTCTGACTGCAACAAGGTAGATGGAGTATGTACCTGCCTGACAGGCTGGATGGGTCCCGCATGTGACCAGAAATGCGGTCAAGGTACATTCGGTCCAGGGTGTCTTCAAACCTGTGAATGCCAAAACGGAGCAAATTGTTCTCGGTTGGATGGTTCGTGTTCTTGCTCAGCGGGATGGAGCGGCCGCTTTTGTCGTATACCATGCGTGGACGGTCGATATGGTGCGAACTGCCAGCAACAATGTCAATGTCAAAATGGTGCTACGTGTGACAGATTTACGGGTACCTGCCACTGCTCAGACGGATGGCAAGGTCCTATATGTGATACACCTTGCGAAGAAGGTTTCTACGGGCAAGGTTGCATGACTCCATGCGGTTGTCAGAACCAGGCTCCGTGCGATCGTTTTACGGGATGGTGTGATTGCCTTGAAGGGTGGACTGGAACAGATTGCGGTGTCGCTTGTCACCCCGGAACATATGGTCGCAACTGTCTAGAGATATGCGTGTGTCAACATAACGGTTCGTGTGATCGTTTCACAGGTGAATGCCGTTGCACCGAGGGTTGGATGGGGCATGATTGTTCGGTTATCTGTCCCGATGGTACATACGGTGTTGGCTGTTCGCGCTCTTGTCACTGTTCACACGGAGCAGAATGTGATCATATGAATGGTAACTGTATGTGCACCCCGGGCTGGACCGGTCCACAATGCGGTACGCCATGTCACGAGGGGTCCTATGGCCCTAATTGTGAGAAAGATTGTAGATGTAGTAACAGCGCTGCGTGTGACAGATTCGATGGAAATTGCACCTGTTTGCCTGGATGGATGGGTCTAAGATGCAAAGATACTTGTCAGCTAGGAAGGTAAGAGTAAACTGCAAAAGTTTTGCTATTAAGTGTAATGTAAATAAACGGTATAACCTCAACTTATATAAAATAATTAGGCATGAGTAGGCACAGTGATATGTGAACACAAACCTTTTTCGACAATGAGGCTAATTAAGTATTTCTCCAGTTATTAAATGCAACAGAATGTTCTAACTAACCAAATACACATACGTTTAAGAATGTTTTTGACTGTTAGATGTACATGTACATTGTAAGTCACATTATCGTATTCGCACCCTGTAGATACGGTCCCGGGTGTTCCAAGAATTGCAGGTGCCGACCAGGAGGAGAGTGTTCCCCCTTCGATGGCACATGTACTTGCAAGGAAGGATGGACAGGGACTTTTTGCGAAAACCAATGCCCGGAGGGCTCTTTTGGACCAAACTGTGTGTTCTCCTGTCAATGTATGTATGGAGGAGCGTGTTCCAGGTTAGCTTAACTATGTATTACCGTCAATTATGTATGGAGGAGCGTGTTCCAGGTTAGCTTAACTATGTATTACCGTCAATGTATGTATGGAGGAGGGTGTTCCAGGTTAGCTTAACTATGTATTACCGTCAATGTATGTATGGAGGAGGGTGTTTCAGGTTAGCTTAACTATGTATTACCGTCAATGAGTGGTGCCATTCCACAACCCATATAAAATGAACCAATATCCTTAGATTTCTAAATAATATACAAAACATGCATGAACAGTATGGCTTTGTTGTACACTTAAGTTTGCATTTGAGTTTGTCCAATTTGTCATTTTTTTTCGGATTGGCGCCACCACTGCCAGTTTCCTTGATCGATTGACTACATCGCGTTTTCGTCCTACGTGGCTTACGTAAACACAGCTGACAATGTATGCCGATGAATGGTCAGTTTATTTGCGAAGGGATGGATAAAATAAAATTATGGACCAGTTGTGTGATGGGAGGATATTAATTGTTATTTGTTCCCGTGTTTAAATATGGTGATATTGTAACATATGTGAACCCACTCATAAGAACACAAAACCTTTGCCGCGTTCGGTAATAAAGGGGGTAACAGTAACGTTTCTTGTCCAGGTTTAACGGCTCCTGTTCCTGTACGGCTGGCTGGACTGGGGCTAATTGCACGTTACCCTGCCCTGACGGAAGATATGGCCTCGGATGCAAGGGAATTTGTGACTGTAAGAATGAAGCACAGTGCCCAAAGGAAACTGGAAGGTGTAACTGCCAAGTTGGCTGGATGGGGGAAACATGCGGCCTTAGAGGTAACATTACAATGTCTAACCGACATTCCTTTTCCCTGCATTGGATCAGAACCCCTTTACCATATAACTGGTAACTTATATATGGTTTGTTGTTTTAATTAAGATTAAAATATGATTAAGTGTTTAATAAATCGCATAAGCGAAACATTTATGTTGGCATGAATGGTTGTCAGCTGCAATGAGCTTTTGGTGCACTATCGATGTAAATAATTTTAAAAAGTGGGATGACGCCATCGCTAACAGGTAACGTAAGGACTGTCCAATCACTGTCCACGTAGGCATACGTGTTGTTTATTTTGCTTCCACACAGATTTGGAGGGCTTCCGCCCTAGCCAAGAGCTCCTTGGTAAAACCGTCACGTGTTCATCAACGAAAGTGACTGTAGACGAAGCGACCAGGACCTATACCTTTGAGTGTAGATTCATTCGGTAATTAGGAACATGAATATTCATAGATATTCTCAGAAACGGTGATAACGAGTATACGGTGTGTAATCTTAATGATAGAAATGCTAAACCAACTGAACATCTTTCCTTTTTATAATAACACAAGAGTGAAATCACTTTCATGTAACATTGGTATAGCTCTTTAATAAAATGTTAATAATTGTATTAGTCAATTTCAGTTCTAAAATCGTTATATTCAGTCTTGAAACACATTTTGTGGTCGTTAAATAACAGAACATTATATCGATTTTATTTAATATAAAATTATAATTATAAACCATTCCTTCTTGTTGTTCGGGACAAACGATTGGAATAGGGTGATATTAAGTAATAATAAGTGTTACCTTTTAGTCAATATAGTCAAATCTGTCACTTACATGCACGGGGTGGTTCTCTATTCTGGAACCTGGTGAATGAGCACTATCCCCATGCATACCCTCATATTTGGCCGGCTCTATGGTGAATAAACCCATCGTTAAACTTTCCTTTGTATGTTTCAAGTTAGTTTATTAGTTTAGGTTAACATGGGTTTGCCCCTGCGACACTGTCGGATCAATAGTGACCACAATGTAGTATGTATAAATTGGATACGGTAGAGTAGCCGGTTCGCAGGGGGAGGGATAGCAGTCCTTGTACTCGCTACTGGTAAGATTGTGTGTATGAGATTTGAACGCTACAAACTGTGCCAACTGATGGACAGGTAACAGGTAAGTTTCTCCTATATCCATAACGATATTATAAGTGTTTTGCTTATAGGGTCGGGAGCATGATGTTCCCTAACGGGTTCACGTGTCGTCAGAGGTGGCACGATATACAGCCAGACCCAGCCAGCGATGAATTCTACCATGAACGTACCGAACACGTCGACCTGTGCCGGAATATACTGGAGATCAACGGCGTCACCGGCTACGACCTGGAATCCCTACGGGTGAGACCATTCATCGTGTTTAATTAAACAAAGAGAACGAGTTTTAAATTAATTTAAACTTTCACCCCGAAAATGTATACTATAAAAATTAGCTTGTAGATGAAACACATAACGAGTGAACCATGAACCAAGTGAACCATGTTTTAGGGCCAAAACGACGGTTAATGCCAAGTCGACCAGGAAAACCACCACAACGTCTAAGGAAGTACAGACGTATTAAATTCATGCAACTAGTAGTTGCATAATGTAATTTTATATCTGAAATTTGTTTCAAATTTGTTGGAAAACCACGAAGTGGTGGCCTTAATAAAAACGATAGCAAAATGCTAGACCGCTTATACGTTAATTTTTAACTTTTCACCGTTTACGGGGAAATCTTGCCTTGTTTACTTTTCCATGCACACATATTGTAGCTTGAAGTTATGGCTTAATTTGAAGCAGCTAGCTTCAACCCCCTGGAACTTTGATAGTCACTGTCGAAGTTCCTTCCATGTAATATGTAGTTCTGTGGTACAACGACCCAATGAGTACTATTCTGGGAAATTAACCATAAATCAGATCTTTCCTAAAAAGAACACCAAATCAGTTGTTGAGAACATCGTATCTCATTTCGGTGACTGTTTCGCGAGTCTAATCTAAACCAGTCTGAAACTATATAAAATGTATGACCCATCCTGGAAACGTTTATAAGAATGTATCGCTGACATTACTTCGTATTTTTTATTGCAAAATTTGATATTGACGCTTCCCAGACCCGACATTGGATCACAAAGTTTACACGGCAATGTTTCTAAGCGAGTGCTTTCTCAGATTTCGGAGAGAACAGACTTTAGATCTGTTGCATTCGGTGCCATACGCTCGATGATATTTAAAAGGGCTTTATCACGGAAGAAAATCGGATGGGAGTTTTGCCGGTCAGGCAAAACTCACTGGGGTTACAAAACTTACTGCGGGACTGTAAAACAGCATTATTGATTGTAGTTGAAATTTGAATGCTTTGTAATTGTATGGTAGAATCGCTTCTTGACAACACTCCGTGGTGCAGTGTTCACCGTGTAACAAAGTGTTTGGTTCATTGGTTCCAATGAACAACAACAAAACAACGTTTGAAAAGAAAGGTGGCCGATGTCTAATTAGAAATTACCATAAGTAAGTTACCATTTCATTGTTGACAAAAAAAAATAAGAAAGAGGTAAAAACACACAACAAAATCAAAACGTATCTTAACCCAATCCAAGCTTCACAATCAGTCAGTTGCAATAATCGGTGCAGTGTATCGGAAATATCATAGGATATACGCAATCACTTTACATGATAAACGTTGCCGCCCTCCACCCGACCAGCTTCCATCTCAATACAATATTTATAAAGAACTATATACAAACTATATGTAGTCTTGGTTACATAATATTATTTAATTAATTCATGAATCATTGTTTATAGTAAAATAGATACCTTTATTATAATTTTTCAAAAATATTCGATTAATTTGAACCTGTGGACACTATTACCAAAGACATTTATGGCAATTGTGACGTAATTTTTCCAAGATTGGTTGTAAATTAACAAAAACGCCAACGGGCGACGGTTACGACATTTCATTTTTATACAAGGCAAAGTTTGACAAGGCCATGTCGTAAAAAAAAACATGAAACTGTATGAGTTTAATGTGCGTCGAAGGTTTCCATCAATATAAATTTAGTCAAAGTGAGAGATTTTTCAAGGATTTCCTTCATAATTGAGTTAATATTTGGTTTTGTCAGTTTGTTTGGTTAATTAACGATAAAGGTCCAAAGTTTATGACCTCCCTATGGGTGTACGTAAGAAACCAGTTGTATTGGGTTGACTCTGCATTCGGTACTGCTTTCAATTGTTATTTTACTTTATCAAATAATCGATGTATAGATAAATCTATAAAATATATACCCTGAAGCATTAGCATGATGTGTGGGTATTACCAAGAATTACATCATATAGACAGTCCTACGCAAAGTAAGATTCTTAGCTCATGCTATTCTCTTTAAGTTAACAAACTTTAAAATTATCATAACGTAGATATAAGTCGATAATGGGGCATGCAATCAATATGCTTGCTAGGATAATTTTTGATGCTCTATAGCATATTATGTAAATAAATATTATGTTTATATTTGTAAACGAAACGGATACAGGATTTCATATCGTTAGTTTATACGCACGACATCTCCACGGCACATCTCTTGGCGATGCTACGGATAACATGACACAGGGGCATATGCATAGAATCCGCACACGTTTTTGTTTTAGTGAATTATTCTTCCTTGACGATAACAAAATGATGATGAACTTTTGTTACATGATGTTATATGGAAAAAATTAAAAAATAAGTAGGCCTACATCGAATGGTCTGTTAAGTTATTACCTGTAGGGGTGTCACAATAATAGGTCTGGCGTTTTTCCATCCGGTGCATTTTATACCCCTAAAATTCATTGGGATGAACCCCGTTCCTCAGCACAGCCCCGAATAAAAAAGTACCACAAATATTGTTTCTGTTTTCCCCTCAGCACATGGCGTGGTACAGCTGTTCGACGACCCCGGAGCTCCGCATCCAGTGGCTGTTCGGAGGATGGCGGAGCTTGGCTCTCGACTCTGGATTCACTCAACACCTCCGCTGCATCGTAACCTTTAATGAATAGTATTTATGTTTAAGCGAATAACTCATTGTAACTCAATAACTCAATGTCATTACCATAGCATGTTTTGTTGTTGAGATATTGATATAATCATTTTGAATTTGAATTTCGGTGAAACATCTGGCCACATTTGTGATGTCACCAGCTCAGTTGGTGTGGAGAAGTCTTTGTCAATCTCTATATTTTCACGCTTTTCTTTACATACATTTTGAAAAATGTATTGTACAGCAGTTACATGAATATTATATTTATAGAGAAACAAAAGCTTCTGGATTCAATGGGCAACTCTGACGTCACAAATGTTGCCAGATTATTTAAGCAATTATAAGGGTTTATTTTTTAACGATTTCGTCATCTTAATACCACACCAGAATGCATATGTAGTGTGACAATGTATGAAAGATAAGTTTGCAACCAGAGTTACCGATATTCTTTAAAAAGACGAATTATGTATATATTCCCTATTAGGTGATATCTCACTTGGTGATTGGCCCTGCGCTCAGTATGTGTCCTTTCGTAACGCTTTACAGAAACATTCTGTCCCACCCAACA
>JAODFY010004560.1:0-13342 GCA_027580055.1 Paracaudina chilensis | reverse complement strand
AGGTTGGTAGTGCCACATGAAAATGAAATTTCATTTATACTCAGAGTGCAACTGTAAACTCTCATCGGCATCGGAACCACTAAACCTTTGGGTTTTATTAATCGAAGGAGAATCTGAAATTATAATCGAATCAGAAAATCAATCCCAATCTTGTCCGAGAATGGTCAGTGTTTTTCTCGTCTCTGAACAAGTGTAAGGCATCGATTCAACCCAGTATCTATCTCTACAACTGCTCTGCAATATGGACTTTCCCATATCGGTGAAGTCATGGTGAAGTCTCGGCCCCTTTAAAACCTTACTTAACAATCCATGTGAACAAAATGTTGTTTAGTTTATTTCAATTACTGTAAGGAAGTGCTGAATCATATTTTGTTATCTTCAGTTTATTACAACAAATAAATTTCCATAAAATATCCCAAAATTATGTGTCCTGTTATTCTCTAATTTACTTTGTAAACACTCTAGGAGGGCCCTTAGAAATGTATGGATGCCTCTTGAAACATTCAATATACACTATTTATTGAATACATTCCATTTAATATACATTTTGGAGATGTTCATCACATGTTGGTCTATCACTCGAGGTTCAAAGTTTTGGATGTTTAACCTCCATTTTAACTCAATATTTGCAATACCCAGTATGTATGCTCGCATAGATTGTTCCGGCTGAAGCCAAGGAATCAATAAAATTGGAAGAAGACTATGCGACCTGAAGAAAAAAATTGTGTTTGGCTATAGATGCATAAATTGTCAAATGATCTGACAGAAAATCCTGACAATTGCATGAATATTTATTTTACCCAATGCCCCTACATTATTGCTGTTTTTTCTTTAGAGAGCACATCCCCTACTGTAGGGGAATTCCCTTATTCAGTCTGGTAGCATAGAGGGAAAGCCGTGCTGGGTATTAATGACCGTATGGAGGTCTCATAATATCTAAAATATATATATAAAAAAAATTCCCCACCCAACAATGTTCAAAAATTTGACCACAGATGACCTGAAAATGATCTTCAAAATTGTTGCCACTCCAAATGATGTTTCTGAGTTTGAGGTGAAAACAAAAATGGATTCATAAGCTTATTGGGCCAAATATGCCAATAGAAGAACCATGGTATTAAGTGCTGGAAATCTAGTCAGAATGGTACCAAACTTTGTCACTCATTTCTGCACATACACGGATGGACACATGCCATAGTTGTTGTGTTACTTACTCGACTGTTCTGATCAACTTAAAAGAGCGACGATTATAATACGAT
The DNA here is from genome assembly GCA_027580055.1 of Paracaudina chilensis. Classification (NCBI taxonomy): domain Eukaryota; kingdom Metazoa; phylum Echinodermata; class Holothuroidea; order Molpadida; family Caudinidae; genus Paracaudina; species Paracaudina chilensis. The sequence continues at coordinate 12,083 of JAODFY010004560.1, read as the reverse complement.
TTATAAGGATTTCTGTTTCATTTTTAGCTATTGCGATCATGCATGTCTATTTATCTGTCTGTTCACAATTGATTCAAATTGCTACTCCTCCCCACACCCTTTCATGGATAATGATGAAACTTGGTGACAAGGATGACCAAGTGAAGGGTCACCTAGGGTGTTGGAAAGGTCAATGGTCATCTAATGGTCATATAGTGGTCAATTTGTAAAAATATGCAAAATGCTTCTCCTCCTGGAGTTTAAATCTGATGATCATGAAAGTTGGTAAATTATTACCGGGTACCAATATTATCAAAGACCAGTGGTTTATATGGGGTGTTTCTTAAAGGAACGAAGCTTGAAAGAACGCTTTGAACAAAGTGTGAAAAACGCATGCAACCGGGCTTGCAGAAAGGTTTCAAACAAAACTTGAAAAAAACACCTCGAACGAAGCCCGGAAAAAAACTACACAGAGCTTGTAAGAATGCATGGAACAACCTTGAAAGGAAGCATAAAGTAATCGGCTAAAGGACTGCAAGAAACAGAGCTCGAAAGAACGCCTGACACAAACAGCTTGACAGAATGCATGTAATGATGTTGAGAACTAGGCTTGCAAGAAATTTCTGAAACAAGCTTGGAAGGATGCCTAAAGAAGTTTGTGCAGTGCATAAAACAAAGCTTCAAAAATGTCAGAACGCACAACAAAACCTGAAAAAGGCCTGAAACCAAGCTTGACAAAATGTGACCTTGACAGACACATTTAACGAAGCTTGAAAGTGCTCGAACGAAGCTTAAAAAACGCCGAAAACGAAGTTTCAATATACAAGCCTACCCTTTACACGCATCTAGGCCCACTCCTAGAAAACTGTCAATGATATATGGTTCTCACGAGTAGGGTAAACAAGGGCGACCTAAAACGTATCGCTCACAATAATTTAATACATCATGAATAATATATACGTCAGGATGATAACTACACATCCCGACCATAAGCAAATAAAACGTTGCTTATAATTCAAAAGACAGTCGAACAAGTCGACCTGACCTGGTCTTATATTGTTTTGGAGTGGGTAAACTAGATTTAGGGTTACCCACCATACCTCTAGGTATTTCCTTCAGGGTCACGGTAGGTTGTTTAATTACTGACCTTGATGATTTAGCGTGCCGGTTAGTACTCTCACCAAGACTCACTGGCACGATCAACTCGGGGTCAGATGGAACTGGGACATGACCATCAGAATGATAGTCCACTAGATACTTCCGGTTTCTACGAAGATTTCCTCTAGGTGCCGCCACTATGTACGATCGGGGTTGTTGAAATAAACTTGGGTACCCAGAAGTCTGGGATGGGGCAACTGGCAGGGTTAGTCTTGATCTTGCGACCAAACAACAACTCTCTCCCGGACTATAACCATTAGTTAAGGGTGTAGCTCTGTAAGCCATCAGTGCAAGGTATGAGGGCCTTCACAGTCTGAACGGCTCGTTTAGCTTCTCCATTGGATTGGCTACTTGTTATGTGGTTGAAGCCATATTTACTACTGCAAATTCTAAACTCGCTACTGACAAACTGGGGCCCATTGTCGGAGCGGAATACATATGGGATTCCATGTCGGCTGGACATGGATTGCAAATGCCTTATGACATCTGACGACTTGGATGAGGAATTGAGCTTGGCTACTTCAATGTACCTGGAATAGGTATGTACTATCCTGAAGATAATACAGGTCTGCCGCCACTTTCTCCCACGGACGGGACGGGAACTCGGACGGCATCATAGGCTCCCTTACTTCACGAGCCTCATGAGCACAAATGTGGCACTTGTACACCAAATCCCCTATCTGGGTACTGATGCCTGGCCACCACACTGACTGCTTTGCACGCTCTCTACATTTTACAATTCCCTGATGCCCTTCGTGGATGAAGTCAAGGATTTCTAACCTCAAGGAGCTAGGGACGATTATTCTGGAGCCCTTCATCAGGAGGAGATCGTTATATGTAATTTCCCCCCTGAATTGGTAATACCCTCTCAGAGCCCCAGATAGCTTCATTTTATCTGGCCAGCCGTCCTTGCACAATTCCATCAGCTTGACACATACAGGATCATTGGCTTGTTCCTGTTGGATCTTAGACAGATATGAATTGGTAACTGGCAACTCAGTGATAATGTAGTTGGCATAGGACTGCACCTCCCCTTCCAGATCATCCTTAACCGGAGGATCCCCGCAGGGCGCTCTGGAGAGTGCATCCGGGACAACTAGATCTTTCCCTGGGATATGAGTTATGTCATAGTTGTATCTCATCAACCTAATCCTAAATCTTTGGATTCTGGGTGGGAGCTCATTTAGGTCCTTCTGGCCTAAGAGCGAGATGAGCGGCTTGTGATCAGTTTCAATCTGAAACTTCATACCGATAAGGAAATTTGCAAAAGTGTCACATGCCCAAGTGACACCCAGGGCCTCCCTCTCGATAGGAGCATAGTTACGTTCAGCACTAGTTACTGACCTAGACGCACAGAATACTAGCCTCCACTCACCACTGTGTTGTTTCTGATAAAGGCATGCACCTAACCCTAGTTTTGATGCATCACTTGCAACTTTAGTTTCAAGATTTGGGTCAAATAATGCAAGACACGTACTACTAAGACACTCTGATTTTATCTCATTAAATGCCTTCTCTTGAGGTCCATTCCAAACCCATTGCTTCTCTTTTTGCAAGAGCTCTCTGATGGGTTGGCTGAGATTTGACAAATTTGGTGAAAATTTGCTGAACTGATTCACAACGCCAAGAAACCTACGCACATCGTGAATATTTTCTGGTCTAGGCATATCTCTCAATGCCTTTGTTTTGTCAGAGTCTGGTAGTATGCCTTTATCTGAGACAATATGTCCAATAAACTGAATTGACTTCTTACTTATTTCGCATTTAGCCTTGTTCAGAGTCATGCCAGCTTGTTCAAGTCTGTTTAGGACTTCCCCTAATCTCGCATCATGCAACTCCTGAATGGGTGCATGTATCAAGATATCATCGATGAACACCTCTACCCCTTCTAGGTCATCTAGTAACTGAGCAAGTCTCTTTTGCGCATGCTCAGGAGCTGAGGTGATGCCGAATGGCATTCTACGGTAAGCAAACCGCCCAAATGGAGAGATAAATGTGGTCAATAGTTGGGATGACTCTGTCAAGGGAATTTGATGAAACCATGAATTAGCATCAAGCTTGCTGAAGATTTTGGCCCCAGGTAACCTGCTCAACAACTCACTAGTGCTGGGTATCATGAATTTTTCATTTTGAACGAACTTCGTGTAGTCGACACAAATTCTGACGTCGACAACATTCCCATGCTTATAACGTTCAGGGACGGGAACCATCGGTGAACAAAATTCAGTGGGCTCACTCACCTTGAAGATGATTTTGTCATCTAATTTCTGCAGTTTTGCCTTCATTAATTACAGAAGCATGGGGAACATAATTATACTCCCCCTTCTGAAAATAACTTAGGATGGGGTGTTTCATTACCTCCACTCTGACGGCTTCTATGGCAGGTTTGCCCAGTAAGGCAGTGGTAAAATCCCTGACCACATATATGGATTGGTTGGAGGTCACGTTGTTTGCGTGAACGTCGACCTGGACAATCCTAGGCAATCTGCCCCTTTGTCAATGGCCAAATTTACTTTAACCTTATTCACCATAATGTCAATAGTCCATTTTGGTCTGGCATTGTCACTGCCGGCAGTGCCGGTCACCTGACCGATAAAGGTAATTTCCCCCAGGTCTGGGTCATCGGAAACATCTGTGTCGACGGGCACTGCCACAAATCTAACAGTGTCGTTGCTCGGCATCTGGGGGGTGCTTCGTCTTACAGCATTTAGCCCAGTGGCCGATCTTGTGGCATTTATTGCACCGGCTTTCCTTGGCGGGACAAGTCGGTCGGGTGGTTCACGCTGTAGCCACATCTCGAGCACTTCCTCGTATCTTGCCCCTTCTGGGTGGCTTGGTTGATGTGCGACGGCGATGGGTCCCCTGACGACAGGGCTTCGTGCTCCCTTCGAACTACTTCGTGTAGCCGCGCTGTCCTCTTTGCAGTTTCAAGAGTGAGGGCGCTGTCTAACTGGAGCTTCTGTTGTAGTCTAGAATTCCGGAGTCCCACTACCAGCCTATCTCTAATTAGTTCCTCTTTCAAAGAACCATATTGACAGTGTTCTGAAAGTTTGTATAAACTAGTAATAAACTCATCAACAGTTTCACCCTCTGTTTGACACCTTTTGTTGAACTTCGCTCTTTCATAAATAACATTTCGACGAGCGATAAAATGGTTTTCAAACTTCCCTCTCACCTCCTGATAAGTTGGGCCATCTGGAATTGATTGGCCTCCCTCACTGTCTATATCAACTACTGCGGGAGGGAATGTGAAACTGTTAAATATTTCTTCCGCTTGTTCTCCCATACAGTAAATAAGGGTGTCTACTTGGGTCGTTCTTAGCTGTGCTGACAACCCACTCGCTGATCTGAATCTATCAAATCTCTTTATCCACTGTTCCCAGTCTTCACTTTTGAAGGAAAATGTTCCCGGTGGGCTGATTTGGAACTGTGTAGCCATGTTTCGGATGATCGCAATCCAATTTTTCGTGCAATAGGTTCCTACACAATGTATTCACGATCTCCGGTAATAAAACTATACACAAAGTCTATGCATTTAACATGCTAGGTCACAATTGCTCTGTTTATCCTACACTGTTTACTCGGCCACGAAGGATTTCGCGTTAGCCTTGAAATATCGACTTACCAACTAGGATTGTCGCCGATATCTTCGCTTAAAACCGTTTACTTCTGACACCATGTTGTGTTACTTAACTCGACTGTTCTGATGACTTAAAAGAACGACGATTATGACACGATTTATAAGGATTTCTGTTTTCATTTATTAACGTGGTTCTCACGAACTTTAAGTAGGTAAACAAGGGCGATCCAAAACGTATCGCTCACAATCATTTAATACATCATGAATAATAGATATGTCAGGATGATAACTACACATCCCCACCATAAGCAAATAAAACGTTGCTTAATTAAAAAGGCAGTTAGTCTTGGAACCTTCGGTTCGGTATGACAAGTCGACCTGACCTGGTCTTATATTGGTTTGGAGTGGGTAAACTAGATTTAGGGTTACCCACCATACCTCTAGGTATTTCCTTCAGGGTCAAGGTAGGTTGTTTAATTACTGACCTTGATGATTCAGCGTGCCGGTTAGTACTCTCACCCAGACTCACTGGCACGATCAACTCTGGGTCAGATGGAACTGGGACATGACCATCAGAATGACAGTCCACTAGATACTTCCGGTTTCTACGAAGATTTCCTCTAGGTGCTGCCACTATGTATGATCGGGGTTCCTTCAACACCTTTTCAACCACCCCATGGGTATTCATATCCTTGATATAAACTTGGGTACCCAGAGGGATATCCTTAAGGGACTTAGCTTTGTGGCTTCTGTCATAGTTATCTTTTGATTCTTTACGTTTAACATTCTCGAGGGCCTGCAACTTGTTAAAGTCTGGTATTTTGGGCACAAGTTGGGATGGGGCAACTGGCAGGGTAGTCTTGATCTTGCGACCAAACAACAACTCTGCCGGACTATAACCATTAGTTAAGGATGTAGCTCTGTAAGCAATCAGCGCAAGGTATGGGTCCTTGGACTTCTTAATGAGGGCCTTCACAGTCTGAACGGCTCGTTCAGCTTCTCCATTGGATTGGCTATACAGGGGGCTACTTGTTCTGTGGTTGAAGCCATATTTACTACTGAAAATTCTAAACTCGCTGCTGACAAACTGGGGCCCATTGTCGGAGCGGAATACATCTGGGATTCCATGTCGGCTGAACATGGATTGCAAATGCCTTATGACATCTGATGACTTGGATGTGGAATTGAGCTTAGCTACTTCAATGTACCTGGAATAGTAATCCACAACCAATAGGTATGTACTATCCTGAAGATAATACAGGTCCGCCGCCACTTTCTCCCACGGATGGAAAGGGAACTCGGACGGCATCATAGGCTACCTTACTTTACGAGCCTCATGAGCACAAATGTAGCACTTGTCCCCTATCTGGGTACTGAGGCCTGGCCACCACACTGACTGCTTTGCACGCACTCTACATTTTACAATTCCCTGATGCCCTTCGTGGATGAAGTCAAGTATTTCTAAACTCAAGGACCTAGGGACGATTATTCTGGAGCCCTTCATCAGGAGGAGAATGTAATTTTCCACCTGAATTGGTAATACCCTCTCAGAGCCAAAGATAGCTTTATTTTATCTGGCCAGCCGTCTTTGCACAATTCCATCAGCTTGGCTCATACAGGATCATTGGCTTGTTGGATCTTAGACAGATGTAGATCATGTAGTTGGCATAGAACTGCACCTCCCCTTCACGATCATCCTTAACTGGAGGATCCCCACAGGGCGCTCTGGAGAGTGCATCTGGGACAACTAGATCTTTCCCTAGGATATGACTTTTGTTATCGTTGTATCTCATCAACCTAATCCTAAATCTTTGGATTCTGTGTGGGGGGGGGGGTGTTGTTTCTGATAAAGGCATGTACCTAACCCTAGTTTTGATGCATCACTTGCAACTTTAGTTTCAAGATTTGGGTCAAATAATGCAAGACACGTACTACTAAGACACTCTGATTTTATCTCATTAAATGCCTTCTCTTGAGGTCCATTCCAAACCCATTGCTTCTCTTTTTGCAAGAGCTCTCTGATGGGTTGGATTAGTTTGACAAATTTGGTGAAAATTTGCTGAACTGATTCACAACGCCAAGAAACCTACGCACATCGTGAATATTTTTTTATCTAGGCATATCTCTCAATGCCTTTGTTTTGTCAGAGTCTGGTAGTATGCCTGAATTGACTTCTTACTTATTTCGCATTTAGCCATGTTCAGAGTCATGCCAGCTTGTTCAAGTCTGTTTAGGACTTCCCCTAATCTCGCATCATGCAACACCAGAATGAGTGCATGTATCAAGATATCATCTATGAACACCTCTACTCTCTTTTGCGCATGCTCAGGAGCCGAGGTGATGCCGAATGGCATTCTACGGTAAGCAAACCGCCCAAATGGAGTGATAAATGTGATCAATAGTTGGGAGGACTCTGTAAAGGCAATTTGATGAAACCATGAATTGGCATCAAGCTTGCTGAAGATTTTGGCCCCAGGTAACCTGCACAACACTTCACTAGTGCTGTGTATAATGAATTTTTCATTTTGAACGAACTTATAAAGGTTTGTGTAGTCGACACAAATTCTGACGTCGACAACATTCCCATGCTTATCACGTTTAGGAACGGGAACCATGATCCATCGGTGAGCAAAATTCCGTGGGCTCACTCACCTTGAAGATGATTTTGTCATCTAATTTCTGCAGAGTTGCCTTGATTAGTTTATATAAGGGTACAGAACAACCTTCCTTGTTGCATTAACTGCATGGGGAACGCAAGCTTGATATTATACTCCCCCTTCATGACACCTATGCCTGAAAAAAACTTAGGATGATGATTCATTACCTCCACATTGTGGTGCTTCGTCTTACAGCATTTACCCCAGTGGCCGATCTTGTGGCATTTATTGCACTGGCTTTCCTTGGCGGGACAAGTCAGGTGGTTCACGCTGTAGCCACATCTCGAGCACTTCCTCGTATCCTGCCCCTTCCGGGTGGCTTGGTTTATGTGCAACGGCGATGGGTCGCCTGACGAGAGGGCTTCGTGCTCCCTTCGAACTACTTCGTTTAGCCGCGCTGTCCTCTTTGTAGTTTCAAGAGTGAGGGCGCTGTCAAACTGGAGCTTCTGTTGTCTAGAATTCCGGAGTCCAACCACCAGCCTATCTCTAATTAGTTACTCTTTCAAAGAACCATATTGGCAGTGTTCTGAAAGTTTGTATAAACTAGTAATAAACTCATCAACAGTTTCACCCTCTGTTTGACACCTTTTTTAAACTTCTCTCTTTCATAAATAACATTTCGACGAGCGATAAAATGGTTTTCAAACTTCCCTCTCACCTCCTGATAAGTTGGGCCATCTGGAATTAATTGGCCTCCCTCACTGTCTGTATCAACTACTGGGGGAGATAATGTGAAACTGTTAAATATTTCTTCCGCTTGTTCTCCCATACATTAAATAAGGGTGTCTACTTGGGTCGTTCTTAGCTGTGCTGACAACCCACTCGCTGATCTGAATCTATCAAATATCTTTATCCACTGTTCCCAGTCTTGCACTTTTGAAGGAAAATGTTCCCGGTGGGCTGATTTGGAACTGTGTAGCCATGTTCGGATGATCGCAGTCCAATTTTTGGTGCAATAGGTTCCTACACAATGCATTCACGATCTCCGGTACGTAAAACTATACACAAAGTCTATGCTTTACTATTAAGGATAAGCATTTAACATGCTAAGTCACAATTGTTCTGTTTACTCGGCCACGAAGGATTTTGCTTAAGCCTTGAAATATCGACTTACCGACTGGGATTGTCGCCGATATCTTCGCCTAAATCCGTTAATTCTGACACCGTGTTGTGTTACTAGACTCGACTGTTCAGATTAACTTAAATGAACGACGATCATAACACGATTTATGAGGGTTTCTGTTCTGATTTAATAACGTGGTTCTGACGATCTTTTAAGTAAGTAAACAAGAGCACGATCATAAACATATCGCTCACAATGATATATTATACATCATGAATAGTAGATACTTCAGGATAATAACTACACATATAAGATACAACATCGAAAGAGAAATAGACATACGAATTGGCTAAGCTACCGACAGCTATGCTGTATCGTGCCTGCATGCATTATACAGCGTATAAAACAAGGAAGTCACTACCTACTAAAGGCTACACAGCGACAGCATGAACAGATACATACTGTAGACCCACTGTTAACTGATATACTGCATTGTTAAAGTAATACAGTATTTGATTTTAATTTACATATTTTACAATGGTCGAATAATTGCTAGGGTAGGCGTTAGTGATATTAGACTTCATATGTTACAGCTGGGTAGCCAGGATGTGTCAGTAGCCCGGCCTAGACAAGCAATCGGGTACACTCACGTATGACATAGACAAGATGTCAAACATTGAAAGCATATACTAAATGTGGATACTATATTTCATAATTTGTATTACCGAATTCACCCTTGGCTTATTACATCGAATTAGAATATAATGTTAATAACTGCATCAATATTACAAATCTACAAATTACAAATCTAAGTGGGGGCACACGGGAGGCACAAACTCGGGTCATGTGCCTCTCCCCCTCCACACACAAAGTCGCACCCTGTCGACGCACATGGAAACAATTTATATATATATATATATATATATATATATACAATCAAATCAAGATAAGGTAAAAAAAAGTCTAGTTAGGACATTAACTTCAGTAATAGAGCCATTACAAAATATAGTCTACGAGTAATATAATCGGTATCTATGAGTAAATTAGATGTGTTTTAGGGAGGATTAGTGACGTTGAAAAATATTACATTTTCAGTTTTTGTTTTATCAGGCCACACACACCCAGATTTCGAAAACTTACAAAAGCACTGACTATTTAGGTAGGTATAACAGCGATCTCCAGTAAGATCACTGTTAAGTCAGGCAATCTTTTTCGCGGGTCAGATTAGAGCTTCTTGCAGGCCGGTTCTAGCCGCTTGTCGCCTTTAAGTGCCTGTGTCCCATAATGTCTGGCTCTTTGAAACTCAGACTGATTAAGTTTTTGGTAAGGGCGCTCTAATCATGTACCGTACCTATGCGTTTATGGCCAAGCACGCAAAAATGTTAACCCCCTGTGTCATGTGTGCCTTCTACTTGCTCCCAGATAACATTTCTAGCGACGCCACTCTGAATATTTTGATAATTATGCTGATTTTCCAGATAGTTATGGGAAATGTGGTTGAATTTTTAGTTTTTTTATAGAATAAGTCGTAGGCATACACTTGTACATTACTTTCAAACACTTTTGGTAGACTTATATGTTTGCCTATTTTTGTGCAGGTATGTTGCCCAAATATTGGGTTATACTGATAACTACATAGTCCATACATTTAGTATAGTAAAAAAATAGGAAGAGCACTAAAAGAAAACCAATTAAGCATATAAGTACCGCGAAACGCTCAAAGATTTGGGGTTTATTTATATCAGCTTCGGGCAGTGTTGGGAAATAGATTCGGGCAGCACAAGTAGGAACCAGTTTGGACAAACATTCGACTGCACTGTTAAAATTAATTAGTTAAAAAATTGTTAATTAGTCACATGAGACATTTTGAGTAAAATTAGTCAAAATGATGTCTCATATGTCTAATTGACGATATTTTAATTAATTAATTTTAACAGTGTGTAGAATTTTCATTGAATAGACGCATATGGGCTTAGATGCAAATCGGGGATATCTGCTGAAATGGTTTGAACTAATTAGATTTTGGAGAATTTCCACATATGTCCCCCCGAATTGTCATTGGTTCTACTCAAATTTGGGCAGATATTCTATTCGAATCTTCTAAAAGGTTGGGGCAGACTACCCCGTTCTGTGATTACTATCTATATAGTGAAGTTGAACTTTTGGTAGTCTTAGCTTCATGCCAAGAAATTTCCTTCCGTCTAGAATTTCGCCCGAGCCGATAAAATATGTGTGATATCATATACATACAATCCCTAAAAAACGCTTTATTTACCCGATAAATTGGATTCGTGTTACTAAATTGATAAAGTTGAAACTACTTTCATCCATAGGCTTATTTATAGGGGGAAGCGCCCAGACCGGGGGCAATTCATGCATGAATTGACTTAATGACATGTCCTTATGTCATTTCATGCTGACCACATGTCTTGCAGTCACGCAGTGACCCAGTATGTCAGGGTAGAGTAAGAATAAAATCATTGAAATGAATAAAACATTTCAAGAATGGTTTTTACCGACACAGTCTTACATTATATATATTAAACCACTAATCAAGAGGATACGTTACAAAAGTAAAATACATTATTATTTTCACAAATTATAACAAGTTACCCACCTCACCTGAAAGGAAGTGTATATTGTCCTTTAAACCAATAAGCCTGTCGATAATACCTGGCTGTGTATTGTTTTCTCCCAGCATGAATGACGCTATAAATTCCACAGATTTTCATAAAGTTAAAGCAATAATCGAGTTTTTTTTTTTTTACGATTTTGTCATCATTATACCGGATCCTAATGCATATATAGTGAGACAATGCCTCAAAGATTAATAATTTACAACAAACCGGTATTCTTCACAAAAACCGAATAAGGTGTATAATAATGTATATATATACACCTCAGTAGGTGATATCTACACTGTAGGTCTAGTTAGGCGGCAAAATGTAACACTCGTACATATATGGACTAATTTCTTCGCAAATAGAAGCAATTTACGATGTGAAAGGGAAACAAATAGCCATATCGTTTATATTAGGAGGGCGGATATTTGCGGAGAGTGGACAATACCACAGGTCGCAGGAAACAACATAACGAGGACAGGAACGAGGACAGGCACATCTGCGCGTGGGTTTTCTCGAGTATATGCAATAGACTAGTTTAGTATAAATTACTCTCAGCCTTGTTTTAGCCTATAAATGTCAAGCCACATCTCAGACGCTCTACCACGGTATGCATACTAGTGATGGAGGCCTCGAGACCGGTCTCGAGGCCTCCAGACATGCTTACCCCTTATGAGTTTAAAGTATAACGAAAACATTCTGTGAACTGGGATGACACTGAAACTGTCACCAGTCAACACTATCAATCATCTCCAGCACTTTTGAACTTTACGGACTGGATAGTTGATACTGGATTATAGTCATTATTAATGCTTATAGTAGAGATCAGATGATTATAGTCATTATTAATGCTTATAGTAGAGATCAGATGATTATAGTCATTATTAATGCTTATAGTAGAGATCAGATGATTATAGTCATTATTAATGCTTATAGTAGAGATCAGATGATTATAGTCATTATTAATGCTTATAGTAGAGATCAGATGATTATAGTCATTATTAATGCTTATAGTAGAGATCAGA
>JAODFY010004449.1:0-13345 GCA_027580055.1 Paracaudina chilensis | reverse complement strand
CTGAAGCAATAGGGAGTTCCAATAGGGAGTGTACGGTAGCCAATAATGCCATAATATTACTGTTTAGGGCTAAAATGCATAAAGTTGCACACGATCATGTACCTGCCAATAACGGACGTCCATACCAATTTTGAAACAAATCTGACTTACGGTTACTGAATTATTGCAATTTAAAGATTTTTACGTTAATATTCAAGATATGAGCACCAAAAAAATTAGGGCACACCTTCTCCATATGGCGGATCTATAGTCCAAGTATGGCCTCAATCCAACTTTCCATTATTGAGATATAGCATACCCCAGCAAGTGTCACAGACACACACACACACGCCAAATGCATAGGTTCTTTTTGCTAAAATTGCAACATTCGTATTGCTGAAAGTGTACCTTTCAAATACTCATATCTCAAGAATTGGATGTGATTATTTGAGAGGTATGAAAAGTTTGAAAGGCAACAAAGATATTTCTCTTTCATATAAGCTAAGGTTACCTGTTAGGTTTGCTTTTCCTTTGAGGATTTACTAGTTACACAGCATTTTACTTACGTTTATCTTGTGTGATATGTGTCTTAACGAGTCCGCAGTTCCCCAGTCCTCCTCGTCAGGTATCGTCACATAATCCACAGAAATGTTGAGGTTCCCGACAGAACGCAGTGCCTGTATAAGATCACCTTTGATGGAATCCAATACAACAACAATTGCATCTAAAAGAAACAAAAAATAGAGCATAGTATTCTGGCTAGCTTTTTATGTTATCATAATTTGTAATCATAATTAATGTTCGGTGACTAAAGCTTTGGTGTCATCACTATCTAGGGGAACAGCATGGTGGTCGAGTGGCTAATGCTGTGAGCTCGAGATTCAGGTATGATGGGTTCAAGCCTTGGCTAAGTTTATGACCTTGGGCAAGACTTCAATTGTCTTTCCCCACCTATGGTATAATTGGAACCTTTGAGGTTCCTGTACATTAGTTTGAGTGCCACTCTTGTGGCAACCTGATATAATATCCTCCTGGAAATTGAGACATGGCACATCAGCACAGAATGTATTTGGATCAGAGAAAGCACACATGTGTGGGTTTGACAGGTTACCAAATGACGAGGGATATAGATAGTGCTTTGCACTATATAAATGGCTAATCTATTCTATTTTAGTGGCACACAAGCCTCATTTTCCATTGAAAAGGAAAAGACAGTTTATGCAGCCCTCTAAAACTACCATTTACACCCCTCTCTGGTTGTGTGCCCGATGAACTGATGTAATGAGGGGTATAAACCAAGTGGTACACCCGGTTTGAATTTGATTTCGTTAATCAGCACCAGGTTTGAAAAGTTGAGGACCCGGTGTAAAAGTTGAGCACTTCACTCCTTCGGTCGTTAGCACAGTTTGCTACACATACAGGGTTCTTCCCAAATTTTTTGAAAGTGCGAGTCTGAATAATAATCAAAACAGTAAATTCTCACAACTAAATATGAAGCCCATCTGTACAAGCATAAAAAATCACATACACTTAATTTATCAAAATATTCCCTGTTGCAATCATATTGTCCACAACCAAAATTTGATTGTCAAACTTCTGTTATTGGAATTATAAGCCGGTGGTATCAGATTTGATAGTAAATATTCAATTCCACTCGGTTTAAACAAAATTCTAAATAACACCCTGTGTTAACCACTAACCTAGCATACCCTGCTGTGGAAAACATCAGACCATCCAGGCATATTTAATATTATCTCATTTATCTCCAAAAATGCTCCAAAAATGCTCCAAAAATGCAGTGTATTTTATAGAAACCTAGAAATGTAGTACTTAATACAAGCAACACCCTGACCGTGAGTCAGCTTGCTTTACCATTGCCCATACTGTAGATCTTCAATAGAAAATAAAAGATGAACAATTAAGTGTTATGTTCATACTTTCAAAACCAGCCTTTTCCAGAAGATGCAGTGAATACCAGAGGATCGGCTTGTTGCCGACAGGGAGCAGCGGTTTTGGGTTGTTGCTGGTCAAATCCATCATCCTGGAACCACGCCCTGCTGCCATCACCACAGGCTGAAACTCCATGCTGATTGATCTTTGTCTAATGAGAGGAAAAAAAGACTTTATGGTTATAGTTTGTTATAAATAAAACTATAATAACAACTCACTTGCATATTCATTTGCTTTAAACAAAATTTATATTGTAACAAACTTTTATTGTTATGGGTTTTTTCACAGCTGAGTGTGATTTGCCCTTATTTGTTTTCTGTTTTAGTACTGTTATTTTAAATTTTGTAAATTCAGGTGACTAGGCCTAATGTTCAACTCAGTGGTAGGCAGTGGGCCAGTGACTACATGTCTATGGTACAGTAATGAATATAAAAGTTTATCATCCACCACCTGCATCACTTTAATAGAGACCAACAAGGTCAAGTTACATAAATTTGCTATGTAAATGTAGATTTCATTTTATGCATGCAGTACTTACATGAATAGGTGATACTACTATACATACACAATGGTGTATGTAGTGCCACTGTACAATTCAACCATTTGATGTATGTTTGTACGTACGTACAGTGTCGTAAACTTATCCAAGTTTTGCTTTAGTTATTTGAATTTAACCATGTTAATCTCACTACAAAATTCATAGCCGAACTGGAGTAACATTTCAATACCCACAGCAGCAGATTGTACATCTCCAAATCATTTGGAGAATAATTATAGCAATTTGGTAACAATGCCACAGTGCCACTCCGGTTACAGATGATTTCACCCCATTGCCAAATCGTCCCCATATACCAGTAAAGTAAATCAGTTAGCCCCTGGGCCTGAGTTGTTACCAGTTCGTCCTCAAACTATAATATTACATGTAATTTTAGTATTTTGTTATTATATATTTGGATGTATTATGTGTTCCCTTGCAAAGTTTTTATCACCATCATGTATTAATTTTTATGATTTGGTGATTGGCAGGGTATTTTTTTTTTATAACAGGTTTGTTAAGTGCAAAATTGGGGGTTCAGCTTGCTGTATCAAAGAACTTGTAAAAAGTACTGATTTTCTGTATCGTTCATGTTGAAAAATATATTTCAAGGGCCAGAATTGAAGAAGGGGGAGGGGGGAGGAGTGGGGGAAATATGCCATTGTGGAAATTTAGTGTTTTAGAAAATGGAAAATATAATGGATAATAAATTGCATGTTTCAACTACAGCTCGTAATTACTGTATTGTACTGTATTTTATTTTAATGGATTTTTGTCAAGGTTATGCAGGTCGGGAGGGTGAATGTAAAATGCTGTGCAGGATCTGGGAGAGTTAGTATAATGATAGTGACAAATTGGCAACAGTCAACACACCAAAATATGGGCATATATGTATAACTGTTTGACTCTTATTTATTTCATGTTCTCAATATAAATTCACATTAAAATATTTTTATAACTTTTTTCCCTCACTTCCGTCCCAGTGTAATGACTGCACTCAGGAGCCAGTTCAGCGCAGAAGCCGGCATAGATATAGCAAGCTACGGGATGATCATACTGTACTAGCTGGGTTGTGGAAAGAACATATTACGAACATGATCATGAAGAACAAGCACACTTTAAACCATTTGGCCATTCCGTTGTTCATGCATTTCATTTGTATACTGCATAGAGCTGTTTGCATATATGCATATCATCAGTATGATTTTACCTGATTCCGGTTAGTGTTTCAAAATAATGAATAATGAAAAATATTTTAAAAAGCCTCATGGGTTTTTTTCAAATCAGCAGGATGGTATTCTATGACTTTCATTCCCTTGGCCTTACAAAACTTGAACCGTGTTGTACAATATTTCTAAATATTTGAAGCAAAATGCATGAATGGGGGCAAAGTGGTAAATGCTTTGGGGGCAAAATGTTAGGTTGTGGTCAAACAGGTAGGGGCTAGGAAAACAACTATACAACTAACTGAGTAGGTGAGAAA
The DNA here is from genome assembly GCA_027580055.1 of Paracaudina chilensis. Taxonomy (NCBI): domain Eukaryota; kingdom Metazoa; phylum Echinodermata; class Holothuroidea; order Molpadida; family Caudinidae; genus Paracaudina; species Paracaudina chilensis. The sequence goes on along the minus strand of JAODFY010004449.1, from coordinate 9,398 downwards.
TCTGTAGACTAGTCAAAATCGTTTGCTGTTTATATGTAGGCCTATGGGGTTGCGATTAATCACAAATTTCGTGAAATGCACTTTTGGGCCAAAATTGTAATTATCTAGGCCTAGCCTAACCCACAGGCGCCTAAAGCTGGCTCATATATACATACCTTACTATATACCTATAGTATTATATACTTCTATAGGGTATATGAGCCAAGCTGTAATTTAACTTTTAAGCGCCTGTGGCCTAACCATGCAAGTTAGGACTACATTCAGTTATAATAAGTACCAGTTATGCGAAATCTCACGAAAAATACGTAGGTCCTAGGCCTAACAATATATTACATTGCCCATATGAGCGACTTAGCCTATACTTTACATGAGAATTGTGTTTTCCGCTCTCCTTCGCTCAGTCGCTGAGTGAAATTCTTTATATGAAGCGAAATAAAAAAAAATACGACGTTAAATGTGACAATCACCCACTTTCTTCATATACATGTAAGCATATGGACGATTGAACATGGATGTATTGACCAATTCTACCATCTAATTATATGCTAAATATAGTTGTATGAGGAAACTTATTTTGCTATTTTGTAGATGAAACTACTCAAATATAGGTGTGTCACACAAAAAAAATGTGTTGGCAAGCGGGACATTTTTTTCGGCTGATGCTTTGTTCAATGGACAATTCTGTCATTTAAAACTTCGGTTAATACTAGTCGCTGAACGCTACTGTATATTACGTTCATTCCTCCCTTCATCATACTCAGAGCATTTGTAATCATATGCGTAATGTAAAGTATCGGTCAGCTACTATAGTTAATACGAGATTCGGCAGTCAATCATACGGGATTGGGCGCAACAGTGGCTGGGCGGCGTTCCTGGAAAAATAAGTTAGTGCCATAATTTCCATTGTTTAGTTTATCTATATATGTAATAATTGTTTTTATTTTGCGGGTGTTCTGTTGACCATGATAGATGTGAGTAGTGTTCCTCTGTATATATATATATATATAAAAAAAACTCTAGATAGCGTGAATTAAATTTATTCAACTGTTCACTTAATGGTGGCCATTATCAGGGGCGGACTGGGAGATTTAAGCGGCCGCGGCAAATTTCAGTGAGCGGCCCTTTGAGACACTATCTAAGCGGAGCGCCACCATCGATTGGCGTGTAGCGTACCAAATTTTTTTGGAAAAAAATACTCGCCAAATCGCAGGCAATGGCACTTGTCAGTCCCATTTTCAAAGTAACAGATTTTCATTTTAAAATCAAAGGTCAACTATAAAGAGGTTATTTTGGCAAAAAATGTCATTTTGGGATCTTTTGGGAATTTCAATCAACATTGAAATATTACTTACCCCCTCTTGGTTCCTTGTAATACACAATTTCTCGAAACAACGAATCTTGGCTGGCCTCCTTGACCTTGTTACAGTTGTTAGCCACGCCCCTCCTCCAAGCAAACAAATTACTAATACCATTTTGGATCGTGAACCCCACACCTCAGAAATCCTGTGCACGCCACTGCCTTGTTACATGCTGTTATGCACTTTCTAACGTCTTATCGTTAATACGCGGGCACCCTCCCTTGGGAAAACTGCTAAGTTTTTTTAAAGAAATATTATAAACTGTCATGACCCCGAACGAGGAAGGGGTCACGATGTTGTTAAGTTACTCTCTCTTATTTGTCCCTATGCCGTCTCAATGAACAGGGGTCAATGAGAATGAGGCAGCGGCCCTTTGGGATGTAGATCAATGAGACGCGGGGAACCTGTAGATGCCCAAGGTCTGCCGCTGCTGAGCCACTAACAGTGAGGGTACGCCGTCGACGTCATCGTGTTTTTGGCCATGTTTATGTTTTCCCTCTAGTGTTGAGGTTACCCACCATTTCCAATCCCAGCCCTGAATCTCAAACCGGAACATTGTTTTTTTTTAATCTCGTGATTTCTATGATCTCCGAACATTGCCCCAAACGTCTTATAGGGGCCACCGATGAGGCAGGGAAATATTATAGGGAGCTATGGTCCCTCAGAGCACAATCAGTTCCCGCGCATTGCGATCCTGTGTTTCTCCCACTCTCAATCTTTCACAATCTCTTTTCTTTTTTTTCACTTCTTTTCCTATTTTTTTCTCTCTCTTTCTTCCTCTCCCTCCTCCCTTCTCTCGATTTCCTCTTTCTTTTTTTCCTCAGCATCTGGCCCAAGGCAGCCCCGAACCGAGCGGCCCATGCGGCGATCGCCACATCGCCACAACTGCCAGTCCGCCTATGGCCCTTATTATGCAATTAAGCCATGTTTTGTTTTCACTTTCCGAATGTGATGTAACCGATGGGGAGGAATCCAGACCGCGCTGGGTGCTCGTGAAAGTACGGTAGCAGCGCATTGTCTAGCCCGCATGGGATCTAGGCGGACCTACTGTGACTGTACATAATACATACAGTAAAGTGTCACCACATCCCAGAAACGAAACGACAATACATTGTCGTTTTTAGAAATTTGCCCGAAAGTATAGTATTTTCACGTTTTCACCCCTTCCCAGAAACGTAATTCCAGAGGCCTTTGGGGATATAGGGGTTTGTAGATTCCATGATTGTTCTTATATGGGCCACTGTATGCTAGTTGTGAACTTATATAAGGCTGGATTTAATATGCAATTCAACTGAGCAATTAATTGTGGTGTGTTCCCATACTAAGTAACGGACGAGAGTAATGGCATACACAAAAAAAACGATATTATTGTATTTTGTTGTGAGTGTTTGTGAAGATCCTCACCATTACTCATATTTTGTTAATCACATTTAGTTCTCCCACATCACCGTTGATTTCAAAAGTGGCCCTATCTGCTCATCCATTTTCCAATCGAGATGTCAGGACGTGAAGGTATTCTATTGAATATGCATCAGCTAGCATGCCTCACTATTGTTATGTGTTTCCTTGGTGATATGGTCCCGTCAAACCACATATCCTTTGTATTGATTACGTGAAAGTATTTCATTGAATATGCATCATCATACGTCACTATTATACGAGTTTCCTTGGTATGGTCCCGTCAAACCACCTATTCTTTGTATCGATTACGTGAAGGTATTTCACTGAATATGCATCAGCATGCGTCACTAATATGGATATGCACAAAAAATGAAATACGGCAAAAATGAAGCAACAAGCAAAGTATACTCATTCTTCCATCAAATATATTCACACACATATAAAATGAACATTGTAACGGTTTCATTGCGATATTGACTTTCTCCATTTTGAGGCATAGCCTACTAAAATTTAAGCCCAATTCCTGCCTTTAATACTCGTCCATCCTAAATAGCCGTTTTTTGAGAGCACCTATATTGTAACATGTTTATAATGCATTTTCATATAGGCCTATATAATGATAGTATAGTTATGTGCACGCAGCTTAGTTGCCGTATGAAAAATAATAATAATTCAATTTGTTTTTAAAAGAAACACATGAAGTATTATATGTAATTTCACTTTTCATTCCACGATTTAAAAAATCATAATATCATGTAGATATTGTTTTAAAACTGAAAAACAAATGAGAATTCTTCACGAAAGCTGACGAATACTTGACATGTTTATAATGCATTTCCATTCCTAATGATAAAGTATAGTTATGTGCACGCAGCTTAGTTATGTGCACGTATGATTTTTTTTTTTTTTTAAAGAAATACACCGAGTACTATAATTTTTTTTTTTTTCATTCCACGATTTAAAAAATCACAATATCATGTAGATATTGTTTTAAAACTGTAAAACAAATGAGAATTCTTCAAGAAAGCTAACGAATGTTTGACACATACACAAAAAAACATTTATTATTTAACACTACAATCAATATAAAAAGTCGCTAAGAAAGCGTTTCTAATTATTTTATAAGTGATTTTTTTTTTCAAGTGTGCCCATTTTTTCGTCAGTATCCTTTGTAAAAATTCCTACAATCGGTCTATATAAATATATTAATAATACGGTTACTATTCACCGCATTCAGTATATATTAATATATATTCACCACGATAAGTATTATTAAGTAGGCTATATTCAACATAATCACCACTTTTCGACCACTAAACGAGAAATGTTGCCACTCTGGAATATTTATTAATTAAATATAATAAACTATAATGAATTCAGATCTATAGAGTGGCAACATTGCTTGCCTATTGTTTGAAAATATGATATATACAACCATCCCGAACACTGGCTGTTGGAATAATACAATAATATTTTAAAAATATTTAAATAATAAACGGTTCTGTAGCTATATTTCTTCCGAATATTAAAAAAAAAAAAAATCGAAAGGCTAACCCTTCGTTATACAAATTATACTTGTTAAAAAAAAACAGTCTCTAAATGAATTGAATGAACAAATTGCTTAAAGGTGATATGGCGTTTCAATTTCCCCATTAATTAACGTTGGTATCATACTCTCTTCGCGATAAATGCATTAGAAACTGGATTAACATTTTGCTAATAGTGTGCATAGAGCCATCACTTAGGCGTTATTCCACCTTCATGTAATGCTATGGTATAACGCAGAGCCGTGTATTGGAAATCGGTGGCGCCCTTTCAAAAATGCAATGTAACACTATATACTTCACAAATCCACCCCCATTTTGGAAAATGAATAGTTATATGTTACGTAAGGCAATTTAATGTGTGTGTATTAAGAGTGACGAAAAAATTATAGAGAAATGAATATATCAGAATTATTTATTTTTTTAGGAATAAATTTTACCATTTTATATCCCGGCAACGGAAAAAGATATGAGGATGAGATGTCTTATTATTTCTTTGTCACATATTTTTCCATGTGCACTCTAAAATCTGTTGGGCAAAAATTGCGCAAGCATGTAAATTATTACCCAACTTAAGTAATAATTTACCCCCCCCCCCTTAGTACCCCTACCAAAAATAAGACATACAAAAATGTCACCCACGAAAGAATTTGGCCCCCAAATTCAGTTGCCCCACCCCACTTTCCCCTCAGTTCGTAAATGCTGGTGCCGCCATTGGACATCCTTTTGCAGGTGAGGGACATAGGCTCTTCTCAAAGTCAATGAGAGAATTCACAAAAGTGTGGGTGCTTCACCCCGCCCTGGATCAGCATCCATTACGATTGCCCTCTAAATGATTAATCAAATGGTGTGAAAGTTAAAATTTACTCTTTGCTTTCTTCCCTGAGTTAATTGGGGAAGAAATGCAACCCAACGTTGTGTATGCCCTTGGTTGTATCCGACACAAATCGCATTTTAACATCTAACAGTTCAACCCCCACACACGAGCAGAATATATGCCCCTATATATTGTGTCTCCATTGGGGGGAGTGCGGGGGATCCCGCTAAATGGTTTCACCCCCCACCCCCCCCCCCACCCCCATAATTGGAATCTGTGATATTGATAAGAAATGGTTATGACTTATTGGAATGACTTATATTTTCATAATTACAGTTTTTACTTGATGCTCGCTCTCAAATGTCGACCCCTTGTTCAACGTCTGCTGACGCCCTACTACTCACTATACCCACCTACTGGAATATTCCAATGATACCCCAATGCTTTCTAGCAGGGATACAATGTGTAAAGGCTAAAGCTATAAGGACATCTATACTTTGTCCAATCTGGAAGTGGCCCGAAACTTTGGCCGACTTTCGGTCGTTTCAAGATTGGGCAAGATATTCCCAAGAGACGTTATGTTTCCTATGGTGTGACTGAAGGGGTGGGGGATGTCTTTTTCTACGCATTCCACTATGGCGCCAAAAATTCCAAGCTCATTATGTACGAGCTATAGAAAAAGTTAGTAGATGCGGTATCTTCCAGGTCTCCGTGGAGATAGGCACACCTATTACACGTTGAGAGCTTACAACACATTTGGAAATACATTGTCCAATCTGGACGTGCCCCCGACAACGTGAATTTGTCAGACTTTCTCCCGTTTTCATATCGGAAATTATTTCCAGAGACGTTTATACCTTCCGATTGGATAATATAAGAAGTGACCTCACCAGATTCACCCTGGCTTTATATATTGCCGATCACTAAGTACATTATACCCTTGCCGGACCTTTCAATTACATCAATAATGGATTGAAGCATCAAATTGTGTATAAATTACCTCTACGATGCCATAGTGCAAAAGAATATGGACTCCTATAGTGGCGCTGTGGTGCCATCGTAGAGGTAATTTTTCTGTAAGAGCGGTCCTGGATGACGTGAGAGTTAAAAACATCCACATGATACTGCTGTCATATCAGCAATATTCCTAGATACAATGGATTCACTGCCTTGGTCGTAAACAAACGCTTGTAAGTAAGACTTTGTGACCGGGATGCAACAGGGCATCATGGGTTCCATTTGGAAAAATTGCGAGGACAGGTACATCATCGTCTGATGATTGAACTCTTGGTCCATCACGTGGAAGTTGCACTGCCCGCGACAGTAGTTAGCCGTAAACGTAGCCGGTGCTCGGATCCAGTTGCTCCAACCGATTGTCGTAAAGTTGACCGTGAACCGCTGGAGGCAGCACTGCGGCTCTCCTCCCGAAGCGCTGAATCCGCTCGCGCTGGTCGAGCAGCTCTGCGTTATGGCCGTCCGTCTCCCGCGGTGCCTTTGAGCCATGCAGTCGTCGGGGATAACTTCGATGAGTGGAGTATTCGCGCCGAAGAGCTCCTTGCAGGTTGCATGGCCGTCGGTCTCATCACCGGACATCTGGTGGAATGTGAAGGTAATGTCACGGCTTTTTGTTGGATCATGGCGGGGTAGGATAGGCACGGAGACCCACTCGTTTGAATTTGTCTCATTACGGAAGATTCGATGGACGAGTCTGTCGGGAATGTTTTCGTAAATTGAAATATCGTCGGTGATGTTTTCCTGGATGTACACCCAAAGTTTTTCCGACTTGATTCCGCACTTTGTATTATTGTTATCGTGAAAATGAAAACATATGTCGTTCTGGTTCCAGGAACATCTATCTGAAACTTGAAGAGAAAACAACATAGATTGGTAATTAAGTACAATAAGACAAACACACGAAGAACATTCTGGAAAAATCTGTCATTTGTGGACATTTTTACGTTTTTCACTGTTACCCAGAAGTGACAAGATAGTTCCAGCTGCTTATGCCCACAGTATGTTATTTGGCGATGTTTTGTCTTCGCATTCATAGCATGTGAGATATGCAACAAATATCAGGACAGAAAAAAACGATAACAACACAATGCTCTAATTACAGTCGGTTAATGGGGTGCGGTGATTGGGGTGGCACGTTCCTCAAAATCGTTTGTGCCCCAAATCAGCTTTGTGATATTAAAAAAAAAACTATATATTTACTTGATGTTCTGAAATGTTCTGTCCCCTACTTTGAAAGGCCTGGCGACGGAACTGTTTATTGAACGACAGACACATGTCCTTGTCGGCGACTATATATAGGTTCACCCGATACGCATGGGATACTCAGTAACTACTGATGAAAGTGTATAACACGATAACACATGTTATGACAGGCTCAGTAGTTGCTCAGTAGTTACTGAGGTTAGGGTAAGGGTGTTAGAAGAAATGTTAACATACACCAGTAATGGCCTAACGGTGAGTTGCAACAAGAACTTCATCGGTAAAGAAACATAAACTGATTTTATAGAATTTAAGAATTTAAGAAGTTATGTCAGAAGTTCCTTCAACGGGCAGGTGGAGGCAAAGTCGACTGCTTCCTCCCTTTTGGTGAATATCACTTGCCCAAATGAGACAATTCTTCTGTCTTGCTCCCCTTGACTTTGACCTCCACCAATCCATGTACCCCACTCGCTACACATAACAAGCCAAGTATGAACTTGTTCCAATATGAGGCATTTACAAAAATGTTAGTACTTGACCTTTGTTGACCTTTTTTGAGAGTAATGTAAACCATCACTAAAACGAGGGTGCCATGCATTCATTATTGAAATTAACCTTGGTGATTAACCTTGGTGATTAACCTTGGTGATTAACCTTGGTGATTAACCTTGGTGATTAACCTTGGTTTATAACCAGATAACCTTGGCTTATTTGAAAGAGAATAACAATGTACACAAGATACTGCAATCAGCATCCAAATAAAGGAGACACAAACCCAACGGATAACTGTAGCGTATATGAAAGAGGATAAAAACATACACAAGACACTGAAATCAGCATCCAAATAAAGGAGACACAAACCCAACAGGTTACTTTGGATATATCAAGTATGAAAATGATACATAAGATACTGCAATCAGCCTCCAAATAAAGGAGACATAATCCCAATAGGTAACCTTAGCTTATGAAAGAGAGTGAAAAGATAGACAAGACACTGAAATCAGCATCCAAATAAAGGATACACAGACCCAACAGGTAAACTTAGCTTATGTGAAAGAGGATACAAAAATACACAAGACACTGAAATCAGCATCTAAATAAAGGAGACACAAACCCAATAGGTTACTTTGGTTATATCAAATAGGAAAAGGATACATAAGATACTGCAATCAGCCTATAATAAAGGAGACATAATCCCCAAAGCTTATGAAAGAGAATGAAAAGATACACAAGACACTGCAATCAGCATCAACATAAAGGGGACATAAGCCCAACATACACACGACACTGCAATTATCATCCAAATAAAGGAGACATAAACACAACAGGTCACCTTAGCTTATATGAAAGAGGATAAAAAGATACACAAGACACTGAAATCATCATCCAAATAAAGGAGACATAAATCCAACAGGTAACCTTATATGAAAGCTTATATGAAAGAGGATGAAAATATAACATTTGAAACAAACTGATCACTTACCCGTTGATTAAATAATCTTCTAGTGGATGTCATGCGGGATTTAAAACAATTGGTCGACCTTTATACAATATGCTGGAAAGGTGACCTATGAGTCTATGACACTAATTGTATATTATCTTTTCCAGGATTTTTCCAGGACCGCCAATAGGGATGAGGTATGATGGGTAATTCTCCCCGGCCAAAGCACAAACTAAGGACCAGAAAATATGAGGGAATCTAATACTCCACACCCCTATAGAACCTGCCCGGGGCTGTAATTTGTACCGGGGCCCGGATCGACTGTCGATTCGGCTGATCGGGACCATGACATTGAGACCTCCGACGAATGGTACGGTTGTTGATGGCATGCTGCTGAAGGCGCAGTTGACATGTTGTTGGCGGGAGTCACCGTCCATTGGATGGGATCACCGGCGGGCCCGCGCATTCCGCCGCCAAATACCGGATGTTTATGATTGCAATTAAAAAGGGCATTCAATGATGTTCCTAAAGGTTTAAGCTCCTTTTAAGACCAAGTGACATGAAAACTTGACTTCAGTTATTCTAGTACTTTATATTTAGTACATTGAGGAAATCCAAACTCC
>JAODFY010004448.1:0-20128 GCA_027580055.1 Paracaudina chilensis | reverse complement strand
ATTCTGCCCTCCCACATCCATGATGAAGGTCAGCTCAACTGATTAACTAGAAATTATTTGACCTATGCCAATAAAATCTTGAGGGATTGATCATTGAGTGGTAAGGGTTTTCAATATAGATGGTAGTGGACAGTGGATCACAGACTCATATGAAGTCATTGCTGGGGTACCTAGATAGAGAGGAATTAAACATGATGATGGGTATATTATTTTTAATATAAATATGGCTATATATTTTTCTTTGTATTTAGGCCCAACCAAACTGTGTTCTTTCATAAATTACTAGGATGAAATTTCAGGTGTTGGATAAGCCTGCAGTTTTGTTGAAAAACAATTGTATCACTGTGGCCATTCCATCCTGACCAGGTAAACTACAACGCAAATCCGACCTCGGGTCAGACCCTACTCTCAACCAGCACGCGTGGCCTAATAGCTATTAAAACATGCAATACATGCGCAGTTTATAATACAATTTTCATCGCGCATAAGTCTCTCTGTCTTCATCAAACTGTTTCCTGTGACATATATGGGGAACACTTCACAAATGTCCCACCTCATATGATTAAGAATGTGTCCAGTTAAAAGTATGACACAGCTTTTAAGGAGGTACCTTTGTAAGGACTGTAACTCAGAAAGCTAAAAAGAACATGTTAACTCATGGAGGGCCTATATCCTTAGGATACCTTAGTAACCATAGTGGACGCAGGTCAAAAGACCTCTATATCCACCTCTGCATACTGTTACAGGCTAACATATCATGGCTGGCTATGGCTGGCTACCAGTGTGTAAAATGTGCAGGTCGGCTTAATAATTAAATTTCTTGACCAAACCAGAATTTATATAAAGCCTCTTTCAATTGAAAAACAGAACCAACATAATCTATATATTCGTACACTACATATGCTGAATCCCATACGAGTTGTAATGACCGCAATCCGTCATGAGCTTTGGGTCTTACCTCGACTATAACATTATCTTTGCTAGTACCCATAGCCTAGGCTACAACATATTTTCTCTTAAGCTTAGGACTGTATCTATTGAATGCCTTTAACCTCCATTTGCCTCCATGTTGCGATGTCCAGTTTACTAATAATTTTAGTCACGGGGAATTGCATTTCAAAGCTGGTACCCACTACCATGCACCGTTTTCTAACAAACATTGTTTACCAAACTGTCATTTAAGGTCTGATATTGTGGCAAAACTTGACAATTGGCTGGCTATAATCCCCTGGGATAAACATTTGTTGAAAAGGTAAACAGGTTTGGACAACTTTTGAGAAGAGCAGAAATTTTCTCATGAGGATAAGCCTAACCCACCCATCCTAATTTAGTAATATCACAGTCGCCGACACAAGAAGAGGTCTAAGCTACAGACCTAGGCCGAAGTATCCATAATATTGCCGTCCAACCATCGGGAAATTGATAGAACCTATATGATCATGCATATTGAGTTACAGGCGTATAATCCATACGAATTGGACGCCATTAAATATAGGCAGTAGTACTACTAGTACTAGTCTAGTAGAAGTAATGATCATGACCTAGCCTATGCTAGGGCCGCTAACGTTACATCGTTATTCATAGGCTTAGCCTAGGCTATCCCTAGCATATACCATGCGTTGACTCTGGCTAGGCCTAGCCTAGGTTAAATTATCCTGAGGTCGTAATTTATATAAGCTACCCTGTAAAGAACCATCCTACCAATGAAACAATACTTCGCAATATACAATACTACAAAATTTCGGGTCAAGGGACGGGAAGCAAATCTCTGATTTTAATTGGCCTATAATCAGGCTGGTCGCAGATTAAACAAAGAGGTGAGCTTTTGGCTGAATTCCGGAAAAAATGTGGTAGAATCTGTTTTTTGGTATAACAATTTTTTATTTTACGCCCATTCCAAGACATCGTAAGGCTGCTCACCTGCAAAAGTGAGCGAAAAAAGTACTATGAAAGACGGCCTATTAGCCAGTACCAGTTATCACTGCCCTGAATGTAAGTAGGACATTTTTCTTTTCCAGTCTTTGATATGTTGCAATACCAAATTACCCGCCGTATAATACCGTTTTATCATTTAAGTTACCTTTAGTTAACCCGATATATGTTGGCCTACTTAGAAGGTCATATTAATTTTTACGAGATTCATTATAGTGTGGTCCCTTTATAAACGTAGAGATACATATACTGGGTAATTTAAATATCCAAACTATATTATATAAACACAGACCACTTGTAAGGAACAAATAACTCTTTTTATAACTATAATACCTGTTTGTACATACTACCTAACTATTTAACTACTTTTATAACGTCAATACTTGATTATATCTAGTTTATAACTGCTATATTTGTTTTTATAACTACTTTTATAACTATATTCTTTTATATCTACTTTTATAACTATATGTTGTATAACTATTTTTTATAACTATTTTTTATAACTATATTTTGTATAACTACTTTGATAACAAAGGCCAATCAACAGAAGACGCCAATGTATTAATCATAAAGTGATCAACTTACTGATAAACGGTTTTATTTCCAGTGTATAAATAATACCACCGATCACAAAAATGTTCATCAGCGTAACCCAACGACGTAAAACTGACGATCAAAGTAGATATTCAATATGTCACGAACACACCTATATATTGTGATCATTCTAGGGGTAAGTTCATAGATTTTTTGTATCATTTATCAATTATTGCACCAATATGAGGCCGATTGGGCGATTGAACTGAATGTGCTTATTTAATATTCATGAATTGAGGGCAAAGAAACCAGTCGGGGAAATTTATTTAATTCGAGGAGTTTAAGAAAAAGTCGAGGACAAAAAGTAAAATGGGCTATGCAATTAATTATTTTTAACCCTAGCTAAAGATATTGATAAATATACCAAACATAACCTTGCTGTATTCTACGCGCAGAGGAATATCTTTTTGCTAAGCTATAGCAAATTATTCAGCATGAGGGGCAATTAGCAGTTAGAATTCCCATGGTGGTAAAATGTTCGCTCATTCCGCGCAGTTTTAATACAGCATCGTCACCAAAAATTTTCAGCTTTAAGGACAAGAAGGACATATGTTATGGCGGTCAAATATTTTGGCGCACATAGCGCGCAAGTGTATTTGTATTCATTCCATCACCAGATATTTCCATGTAGATGCGTTCTCTGGGCAGATAAACTTAAGTAAGGCTGCTAGTTCAGTTTTGTTCTCAGTCTTAGTGCCCTTTGTAAAAACATGGAACTATTCTCGAAAGGAAAAACAAATTAAACGTAGTGTGTAAACATCGCTTGTAGTTTTAGACAACAGGTTGCTAACTCCATTCTTACAGATAGAGAAAATAACCATACAACAAGGCGGCGCGAAAATAGTTTTGGGGCTATATATGTAACGGGTTGCCTAGGTCTTCATTTTGAAACTGGTAAGAAATGAACTACCGTTTGCAGGATTTCTTTTCACAATCTAAGCAAAGCGTAGCGTTGACGCGTAGCGCACCTGATATTTTTTGGCTAGAAATACCTTCTAGATCCCAGGGCAATTTCCCAGGGCAATTTACCAGAGCAATTTGGCTTATATGAATTCTAAGCATGTATTGTGAGCTTTATATGTACTTTATATGTAAAAATACCATTACCAATCAGATCTACACTCAAAAAAATGAGGTGCTAAAATCAACACCTGAAGTGTCATTTTTTAGCACTTTGTAGGAACGCATAGAGGGACAGCACCGTAAGTGCTAAATTCAGCACTAGGGAAGTGTTTAATACAATAACAGCACCGAACAGGTGCAATGCATGCACTAACTAAGTGCAACCTTATACACCATACAAGTGCGATGTCAGCACTAATTAGGTGCAATGTCACACACCTGGTATGTGCCATATTATATACACCAGTCAAGTGCTGTGGTATGCACCTTAATGGGAGCTATGTTAGACACCTGATAAGTGTTATTTCTGTTCCTGAAAAGTTTTGGCCAATTAAACCAATAGGTGCTAAAAATGTGTGGTTGCATGTACTTGATGCGTGCACCCATCAAGCACCTGGCGGGTGATGATTTTGCATGTCGAAGGCACCATCAATTAATTAATATATTAACTACTAAATGAAACAAAAAGAAGTTTAAATCTTGTTAACTGATTTATTCAAACACTTTTAAACTCTTACAAACAGAATGATATATTTCAACATAAACAATGGCAGATAATGAAACTATTTTGGCTAATCACTAAGCAGTGTGCTATGTAATGGATGCCAAAACATACTTAAGACTTTGAAAAGGATGTGAAATGACTTAACTGCTAACTGCATGGAACATATACATCAATATTGTGTTTAACCACTGTTAAAATAAGACTACTTATGAAACTGATTAAAAAGTTACCTAATTTGGGACTTAATTTCTTGTCATTTGAAGTATCAGTATCTGTACCAAATTATTAATGAGGCAGCACTCCTTTTGGAGTATTTTCGACAAGCTGGCAATGCCAGTCTCGTGCTACAAATGAAGAGCATTTATATTGAGGGATAGCAGATAGAAAACTACAAGATCCAGAAACAAGGAGACAGTTTTAGTTTTAATGTCTTCGCCTGGCATTGAACATACTGCTTGGAAGATACAGATCACAACCACTAGACCATACACTTGGTAGTAGTTGTACTTCTACGGTGGATTGCTAAATTACTCCCTCAGCATATTATGAATGATTTTGAGATGAAACAAATCATATAATTGCTTTTATAACATTGACAGCAGTCATGATACAAGAATGTTTTTGGTTTTATTTTCCACATGGATACCAAGAAAATTAAAAATAAAATTTCTAACTGTAGATTTTGACCATGATTTAGATCAGGGATCCAAACTAAATTAAATACTGATATCCCAAGTCATTTAAGCATACTAATGGCAGAAGAAAATCATCTCATGAAAAATCTAAAAAAAGTACCATGTATACTAAAAACTTTTTCCAATTGTATGTCCTATGACTTTCTGTGACTATCAGCTTGTTTTACAACAACTGAACTATGATGACAATATGCAGACTAACTTGATCTGTAAGGAGAAGCATTTTAAAGGTTTTCACAAAATAGCCAAAATACCTCTGGATGACCTCAAATAGCTGAACACACATTGGTCAGTGATAATTGTCACTACGTTTCATGACCATCAGATTCAATCTGTAGAAATAGCATTTTTTGTGTTTTAACAAAATGGCAGAAGTGACCCATAGATTGCCTATTACTTCAAATCCCTGACCAATGGTCAATGATAACTGTCATCAAATTTTATGATCATCCAATTCAATCTGTAGAAGCTCTTTTCACTGTGCATCAGTTTCATGAATATAGGTCAATGTATGTAAGTATGGGTAACTTTGGGTCAATTACAGACAGACATACAGAATGACAGATGCTGCATGATCACAATAGCTCACACCAGTATACTGGTATGAGCTACAAATTTACAGAACCCATTTTTATTTGCATTATTCAGAAATGGAAACAAAGACAGTCATACAACCCCCAAATTAATGAAATTTCATGACTTTCATGAACACTTTCAGGAACCTTTCAGGTTTTTGAAGTGATTTTTGTCTGGTCTTTACATCAAGTATCACAAAAATTAAGGTTAAAATTTCACATTATACAGGTTTAACATTGATGTGTCATCAACTGAATGTTAACAACATCAGAATTCTAAATGAAACATCTCAATCAAATCAACAAGTATACAAAAATCTGGTAACTTTCGGAAGATCCTTGCAAAGTATTTTGATTTTTACAAGGATATCAAGAAAATTAAGGTTAAAATTTCATATCATAGAGATTTAACCATGATTTTGGATAGGAGTACACGATCATGCTAACATCAAAGGCAGATATTCTAAAGTTAATAATTAGCTTGTTGACTATGCAGTTCAACAACGTGGAAGACCACATAACATTAGTTATCCTATTGATGTGTGAAGGTGATAGCATCAACTCTAAATGTCAGAACTCTAAAAGAAAACTACTTCATGACAAAAAGCCCTAAAATAACATGTATACAAATATCTGTTAAGTTTTTGGCAGTGTTTTGTCTGGTCTTTACATTTAATATCAAGAAAATCAAGGTTATAATTTCATATTGTACAGATTCAAACACGATTGTGGCTAGGAGTACACGATCATGCTCACATCAAAGGCAGATATTCTAATTTATTATTTAGCTTGTTAACTATGCAGTCCAACAACATGTTTGTAAATTTCAGAACTAAAAGAAAGCTACTTCATGACAAAAATCCCAAATATAACATGTATACACGTATCTGTCAAGTCTTTTGCAAAGTTTTTTCTGGTCTTTACATCTAATATCATGAAAATCAAGGTTAAAATTTCATATTATACAGATTTACCCCTGATTCAGTTAGGGGTACATGATCATGCTTGTTTGATGCAAGTTATCCTAAGGATGTGTCATACAAGGAAGTGGTCGGCCATGGTAAGTTCTTACTTGAGGTTCTTTAAGGCCAGTTTTATCTCCAATACCCTCTTTGGTAATTTTTTGTCAGTTGGGATGTTATAAATAGCTTCCTGAATGAAGGCATAGAAGTCCTTCAGATGAGACGAGTACTCAATGTTGAAGACGAAGTGAAACTTGAATAATAGGTCAGTTGCAGATGTGATGTTATGTGTAGCTAATAGAATGGCCAAACCATCTGACACAATGAAGTACTGCTGAATATCTGTTGGATTTTCCCCAGTCCCCAATAGGTAAGGTTGAGTTGTTTTCCCATTGTGGAGATATTCATCAATATTGGTTCCGATCTGTATGAAAAAGAAAGGTTGGATACAATTTTAATTTGTGCTACCAAAGCACATCAAAGAAACCAGATTTAACTTACCTGAAACACCAAAGAATCCCTGAATACTCATCTCTGGTTACAAGAAGCCACCAGAGCTTTGGCTTGAAGGAAGCTAACTACCAGTAATTGATTGCATTTCACTATTGACCTAAGAAATGTTTTAGTATGGATAGTACAGAGATGGTTATGAACAAGAGGAGGACAGTTTGTTTTTAGGTTGTAAGGTCAAGGAAAAATGAGCTCAAACTGTGTAAACAACAAAAATAATAACTTGCTACAGGAGCTGCCTTTTGTGAGTACAAAAAGTCTTGGCGTATGGCCACAAACTACTCTTGGAGAGGAATACACATCCTTAATGTCAAACATGCAGCTATAAAATAACGTCAACAAGCATCATATAAACTTTCCAAACAGTTCTGTAAATCAAAGTAATTTTTAATGATATATCTCTAAAAGGAGCAATAACTAGATTGGTTTGGAATTGGAGCTGAAAGTATGGAGAACCACATACATTGTTTAAGATTAAGTCTGTAAAATATCAATAAATAAATTTTAAAAAATCAATAAACATTCTGAACCATAATACACTCTACATTAGTCTCTCAGTAGGGCCATCTCGTTCCAATAGAGATATGAACAGTTTTGTGTGCAGGGGTACAAGGTACAGTACATGTTCAAAGACAAATCTTTTGTTTTAGTATTTTCAAAATTTAGAACAGTGGCATCCATATCAGCACCAACACAAAAACAATCACTATGGGAACCTACCTACCTGATCTTGATTCATGAAAATGTAGAATAAATACATAACATACATCTTATGCATGAAATTAAAAAAATGCCACTTACCGGCACAACATCAAACAACTGTTTCTGGTTCTCTTCTGGAGAGAGCTTGCTCTTTTTCTTAGTATCAAAAGATGGAAGCCAGTATATTAGTGTAAGAAGGCCATAGTATGCAGTCACTTCTGAAAATAAGAAAGGATATTGAAAGAAAGGATATTGAAAGAAAGGATATTGAAAGAAAGGATATTGAAAGTTGATTGCTCAAGTAAATAGTTTTTACTAGAGCAATAGAAAGATGTACTTGAATACTGTGTAAATGACCTCAAAATACATGAGGGCTCAAAATACATGAGGGCTAAGGGCATTCCACCGTTTATGTAAAAAAGCCCTCCTAAAAGCCACAAGAGCTACACTTTCAATACAAAAACACCAATGGTGCAGTAATCCATGCTACGTACATTAGATTAGCAGCATGCAGTATGTAGCAATGTATCTATCCAGTCTGGAAAGACAGACAGACAGACAGAAGGACAGATGTATGGACAGACAGATAGACATGCAGGTCACATAGGCTTACTAGGCTAAGTTTTCATATTGACTACTTCTTAATCTTAAGATGATCCAACTAAACCTTTGAAAATAAGCAATGTGACTAATTCAACAAAACAATGAAATGACCGCTACATAACCTTAACCCTCAAATACCTGTATACCCCAGATGGACCCTTGGCCAGTGATAAAACTGATAACCTCTCATGATCATCCAATCACTACATCTGTAGAAAGAGATGCAGTTGACCATTTCAACAAAATAGCCAAAATGACCACTAGATGACCATTGACCGCAAATCCCTGAACACACCTGATGTACCATTGGCCAATAAAATACAAACTTCCATGATCCTCCACTCTAATCTGTTGGTAGAGAAGCAGCTTGACCATTTCAACTTTTAACATAAGTATCAAGGGTTTATTTGGATTCCTTTATTTGGACAAGCAGCTCTCAGGCTGACATTGAAAATGTAATCAAGGAATTACTGACTGAGATTAGTAATAAGGAAAACTTGTTATACTGTGTGAATATTACACAGTGCCCACGATGGATCCCCTTTCCTCATGTCAGAAAAAGTCAACAAAGGCCATTATGAAACTTCCAATAATAAATACCTCAAAACCTTTACGAGATGGTATGATCTATCATCTTTGGATTCTGGTATCAACTAGACTGATGAATACTACTTTTGAAATGGGAATGCACTGAGTGAAATGTGATGATTAAATTCACAATAAAGACATTACAACATACTGTACCTTTTGACATTGACGTTTCACGGTATTCCTCTTGTAAACTCTTTATTTTGGGGTTGCTGCTGATGCTGCAGAACTTCATAATTCTTTCAGCTAATTCTTCCCAGGAAGACAAGAAGCTGCTACTCTTCTCATATCCAAATATTTGCTGGAAATCTTGGGAAATCTGCAAGATTCAAATGTATGAAAAAAATTCCATGAGTTCAATTACATCTGTGTAGCCAATGGCAGCAACAAAATCTCCCAGGCTTTAAAGGGCCAATGTTCAGGAGAGAGGTGCTTGAAAACAATGGCGGGAGAACTTTCTTGATGATGCCTCATAATTACCCCCAGAGTGCTGCCACTTCCTGTCAGCCCATGCAACCACAACCATCAATCTTTATCCTCCTGATGCAACAAACTATTAATTATTTCCTCCATTGTCAGACCAAGTTACACAATTAAAATATTCATTTGTAAGTATTTTTTAGTAAAACGTATGGTCTCAGGAGGACTTTTTTCAGAGTCCTCAAGACCAACATTGGAGACTGAGATCAATAGTCATTAAGGTGATGCAAAGACCAACTGACGAAAACCAGACTGCACTAGAGGTCTCAAGACCAAGTTTGGTCTCGAGTACTTACTGACTTACCACATTTACATAGTCATTGACTCGATCTTCAGCAATTAAAACCACATGTTATGGGTTTCTGTAGCCTGGACATTGGTTAAGGTTTTTGTTTTTCATCATTCCTGACACTTTATGATTAGTTTAATTACGTTAGGTTCACATACATGTGCGTTATTTACATTTATTTTATTTACATGTGCGTTATGTTCATTCACAGAGTGCTTTAACATAGTTGTTTATTCACAGAGTGCTTGAACAAGGTTGTTTATCGCATTAGGTATGCTGGTGTCACCTAAACAACCCAGGATTGGTCGAAATCAAATTGTGATTAAATGGCGATTCCTTATTAATTAGAAGTTAAATGAGGGACTATGAGGACCACTTCTAGTTTTTTCTCCTAAAGCAATGGTACATGTAAGAAAATCTATATGTTATGGTAAAATCCTACGATTTGCAGCAAAACACAGCAAGCTCCTTTTAATATATAGGGACTATCTATATGCTAAAGGCAACCCATGTACGTAGTGATTTCAATCATTCACTTCTAAAAAAAACCAGCATCACAAGCATATAACACAAGCGCACAAACACACAGACCCATCTACATACTGTATGCACACAGTCATGACTGCAAAATCCCTCTGGCTGCCAGAAAGCCATAAAAGGCTTTGAGATTCCTTGCCTCTAGATAAGGGGTTCATATTTAACAGTGATGATTCACAATAGTTGATGTTGGTTGCTTTGCATTTTAGCTTTTGAAGCAAGTTTTAACAAAATCAAGTGTTGTGTACTTGTGTTATCTTAATATCAATCATTTCCTAGCTACCATTATGAATATCAATGAGACTAGTTGAATTGTCAGCAGAGATAAAATAGATTTATTTTTATACCATCAAAATCAGGTTTCATCAAACTTTTGTTAAAAGATGAGGAATTGAGTGATATTTGTTGAAAATTATTCTTGGCTGTGCATACTCATTAATATTCATCACATCACCAACATCTACTCACTATGGGTAACTTCTGTGTCAAGTTGAAGAATGACATCAACCTACTTTGACACTTCCGAGTTTTGGGCATTACGAGCAAAAAGAACACTTAGCCCTGCCCCTCATGAATAATAATGAGATTGGAGAAACTGTCACCACAGCCATATGGAGGACTTTACTCTTGTACCACTTAACCAAATTTGATGAAAATCACACTTACGGGTGACATCATCACCATAATCAATAGGGCACATCTGCTCACTAGTATGGATAAACTCTGTGCCAACTGCCAAGTATGACATCAACCCACTTTGATACTTTGGGCATTACGAAGTTGGGCGTTACACGCACACACATGCAAGCATGATCGCATAGATTCCTTCTACCTTCGGCAAGGAATAATAAAATGATGCATTGAGGTATGTTGTTCCCATTAATTTACAGAGATAAGTATTTTAAGAAACATAAAAAGTCTTCAATGAGCATATTATTTACCAATTCAGGGATTTCCAAGTATGCTGGATACTTCTTGAGTATTGAAGGGAGGGGAGGAGCTTCTTGTTTAAACCATTCATGACGGTTGAATGTGAACTGCTTCATCACCTCAAGAGTTTCTGCTTTACTGTCTCTTGGCAAATTTCTGCATAATGCTGTCAGTCGATCTGCTTCAGTTTCATCGATGAGGTTGTAATCTGGAGGCAGTGAAAGTTGTTCACTTGAAGGAAGAGAAACTCTTTCTTTAGGTCGTTTTCTAGCACTCTCTGGTATGGATCTGCGTATGTTCTTCAACCTGGTCTGTATGAAACCACTCTGGCCACCAATTCCACAATAGAAGTGTTCCTTAGAAAAAATGTTAAAATATGATGTGAGTACAGTGAATACTGTACTTTCATACTTTCTCAAATGAAACAAATTTTTACTATGAGTCTGTAGTTAGATGGACAAGTTTTTCAGTGCCCGATCTCTGGTAATGATTTTCATTACCATTCTTTGCAATAGAATTTAATTTGCCAAGTACACTGGCAGAAAATAATGTTGAGAAAAAACAGAGGTCAGACACAAACACTGAGTGTATTGCCAACATGTGTAGGATAATAACATGATAAATGTTCCTTTGGAGAAAAAGTAAAGAATGACTGGCTATAAATGGCATAGCACATTACTAATAAAACCACTTACAATTCCAGTAAAGGGACCACTAGTACACCACTAGATGTTGAAGCTGGATTGTCTTTCTCCCTCTTTGATGATTGGTGTCCATGCCCTGTACTAGCCCCTCTCATTGAAATGATTACCAAGCCCTAAGGTGAACCCTGCAGGACCGGAATTGAGCATGGGCCAGCGGGGCATGTGCCCAGGGTCCCCCACAAAGAGGTGAAATTTGGGGGATCATCTGTGCTAATTTTTATTTTGTAGGTGTACATGTACGCGTAAAAACGAAATCTTTGGAGTTCATTGCGAGTGGGGGGTGGGTGAGTGGGGAGTAAATGAGACGACAACCTTTGAGATCCTTTCGTGAATTGTGCCACTGTAGTCTTGTGGAGAATTATAGTCAAAGGGCCCCCCCCCCCACCCATAGTAAATCCAGCCCTGGAACCCTGATCTGTTATATTGTCTTGTACAAAACACCAACAGTTGCGGAGATATTGATATTTGTTAAAAATCGCTCTAATCCCTGCCTACTCATTAATATTCATCACATCATCACCAAAATCAATAGAGCACATCTACTCACCATGGGTAACCAAAGATTATATGATGTGATAGACTATAGTTAGTAAATTCAGCGAGATCAGGAACTGGCAGAGCCACCAAGCAATAGCCTTAAGAAACAGCTTTAAATGGGAATCAAGCAATGTTGCTGAAGGAGTGATTATATAGTAGTTGTATGATGGTAGTCCTTAGAGTGGGGGAAATACCTCAGATGGCGGTTGCTGGTTTTGAACTTGGGGAAATCTTACCACTCAGTCAGCTGGTACCTTCCTACTACACTTCCTAGTTCCTACTACACTTTGCGCATGCTCCTGGGAGTGACGTCAGGTCACGCTCCACTGAGCATCACTTGACGCGGCCGCGGTTTGCAGTTGCTACTCGTCAACCAGTACGAAGGTGCGGTAAAGGGTTAACAAGCTACAGTTGCACAAAAAATCTCCAGAAGAACACAGAATGCTGCTTGAACTTAAAAGAATGAAAACTTACATAGCCAGTTATTCCTTTTGGGTTCTTCAAAGCTGGAAAGAGGTTGATTATGCCCTCGGCTGCTGAGGATTTTTCTTCATTTGTTGGATAGCTTGGAGAAGAAAACAGAAAACAACAATCTGGTAGTATCATACACCAGCAGAATTCTGAGAAAACATGAAAAACATCTGATTTACTTGGCAAATTAGTGAACTTGCATTAAAATGGACTAAATTACTGTGTTCTGAATACAAAACCGCAGGCAGAATATCCAAACCAACATCATCCTTAATCATAACAATAGGACCACAACAAGAAATCAAGAATTTATAAATTATGATGTATAGAACTGACAAATTTCAAGAATATCATATTGTCACATATATACTTTTAATGACACCAGAATAAGTAGAACCAGATACCTCCCTAAAAAGTTGAATAATCTTGGACACACACACATTTACTATGCATGCCTGACTTAGAGCCAATTTTGGTAAAATGCTGCTTTAGTCTCGGCCATGAATGTTAGTGATATGGATATCATATCACCCAAACTACTACACTATCTACCAACGACACCACAGCTAATATTTGATCATACAGTAATTGGAACTATTTTGGAACTATATGGAACTCAATCTAGGCTACCTACATAACAAGGTTCAGAATGATCTCACTTAGCCAGAGTTTTCTTGATTAAAAGCAATTATCACATCACACGCACTATAGAAATGGACTCCCAATGAAAGAATAGTACAAGGAGACTGTTGTTAACCCAGATGAAGATTTGAAAAATTACAGATCAATCACCAACAAAGCAACAGGCATTACAATAGGCCTATATAGGTGAATGAACAACAGTCAACTGTATGTGGGACTTTATAAAGTCCTTACATAAACCAGGTACTTACTATCCATTTTTCTTCACCAACTCTGAGCATACGATGTTCACTACCAGCATTCTGGATGTTGGTGTAAGTGTGTTATGCTTCTCATACTCCTCGATTATGGCAGGCCCCTTTTTGTGCGTCATCAGAGCATCTTTGACATCGACAAACTGAATACAAGGAAACAATGCATCAAAGACTTTCACATTCCTTGCCTTTAAAACATTTGGACATTTAAAACCGCAATAAGACTATATTTCAAAATATGTTTGCATTAACTACTTGGAGTGGAGTGGAGCCCATAATTTAGATGTATTTTTTACCACAGTTGCAAGAACACTAAAAGATACTATTTTATTGATTTATATACCTCTCTTAACCTCATGACCAACAGGTAAAAAATGAGCTCCAATACATTTTGTTCTGACATTATCCTGCTTACAATGTGGCTAAATGCACTTTTATGGCGAAGGATTGATTTTTTTTTATCTCCAAAATTAAAGGCAAATAATTAGACCACTTATGCATGTTAATTTCCATACATAGGATTAACTTTCAATGAGCTTATGATATTAACACCAAAACGGAATTTATGCAATCAGTCAGAAAGTAGAAACGTAAGGAACAATCACTATACACTAAACAATACCAGGTAACAAACATGCACACTGAATATGTTACATGAGTACATACTCTGAACACTGTTAACATCTGAAAGGGAAAATACATACCTTGTTTTGCTCTTTGGTTGATATTTCACTTGGTCCAGCCACATCTGTATCAAGGGTGTATGATCCATCACTGGAACCATCCAGGCTCTGTGAAATGTCTTGGCTCTTTGGGGGATGTGTTAACTGTATCTTTACTTCCACTGCTTCTTCCAATAGATCCTCGTCAAACTCGACAAATGGCCCATCTTTTTCAACCCTAACCAAAATCATTGTTTTTTCACTGCTCAAATCAAATTTTTCCCTTATCTTTTCGATGACTGTATCATATGTATCACTTTCACCTATTTTCAGTAGTTTTAGCCTTTTCTGGGATTTAGACTCTTCAAGAGTTATGTACAATTTCCTTTTAGAATGTTGAACAGTTTCCATTGCAACCTGAAAAGTTCTACAACTGATGAAGAAAGTCAACAATTATCTGTACAAGCTCTACTCTAGTAACAACATTCTGTTTGTATGCTTCACAAAGAAGCAACAAAAGCTGAACTTTGCCCTCAACTTCAATTTGAAATATTTCCTGTTGAGTGCCTTTTTTCTTGTGAGGCATCTTGCCAAAGTCTGTAAGGGAAATACAATTTTGAATATGAAAGAAAATGGTCATGAGTTGGAGAGTTGTTGTAAGGGACAACAGTAAAACCAGTTTATAAAATTTCATGTCTCAGTGCAACAAAAGCAATGCCTGCTATCCCAATCTTAGTAAGATGGAGAGGATGAAAGTCCCTCAAACACCTGATGGAATTTACTGAGAAATGGTGGTGCATTTTTTGGACTGCATAAGCATGAAGATGCTCATTGAAATACGAAGTCTGAAAATCCTGACCAAGTACAAATATAGATTGATCATCTGCTACTAACAGATAGAGTATCTCACAAAACCTTGGTAGTTCCATTTCACATCCAACAACTACGATCATACCAGGCCGATACTCTGTACCACAAATGCTGACACTTCGGGCAATAACTATTTCATCATTTAAGGCAAACTGTGGGATTTCATTCATGACAACTTCATGTCCCTCTAACTCCGAAATGGAAACCACATTAACGTCACTAACACAAAGTCTGTCTTTACCACATTTGTAATTCAGTGCCCACTTTGAGCAGTGACTTAATTGATGACGCAAGATAACCGTTTTACAAATATCCTTGAAACAACAAACGACTTGAGAGAGACGCTTTGCAAACAAGTGCTTTGCTTCAAATCTCATACACCATGAATGAATGAGGGGACCAACTTTTTGGATCATTCCTGGATAATGAATGACAAAGTGATGTTTTGGAATAAGCCCTACTTCTGGAAACAACATTTTAAAGGTTCTGTGATGATCATCAATAAGCATTTCAAGATAGACACACTGACCACGAGTCACTTCTGGGGCAAAGATGATATCGGTCATCAACCTCAATTTCAAAAATAACTGCCAGTACACATTATCTTCTGGCACAAACTGCCCGACAAGGAAAGGTAAACAACGTAGCAGACACCACATTTGAGAAGCTCTCTGCTTCAAGTTGTGGTCAGTACTTCTTAGGGTGTGAAGCATTATTGGGCTTGGTTGATTTCTTTTGTCTACAAATCCATAGCTATAGGAAGAAAGCCTCTCATTGAACTGAGCTAATGTAAACAGTTTCTGGTCAAAAATGAACACTTTTAGGATAACTTTAATCTCCATAGGAGCAATGCCTTCCAAAATGTCATGCATTATATCTGGGCAGAAATTTCTTGTGACATGAAAGTATCGCAAACTGTTCAACACAGAGGACCTTTTTACTCCAGTCTGATATATTAGAGCAGGATTTCTCTCCACACTTTGAACATGTAACTCATGCTCGTCAGCAGACCTCAGATGAAAGGCATCTTCAGTAAATTGGGACTGAAATTCCAACTTAGATCCAGTACATACACGACATGGCTTATTCGCTGAGAAACTTTCCACAAACCCAAATAGTGCATTTGCACCTAAGTTGTCAGCAGAAACCATAGCCAGGGTACCACGTACATTCATGAAAGTCCCATCACTTAGTTGTAACCCGACACCGTTTGACTCGAGTTGGTGAAGCTCTTCAATAAATGGGGCAAGCACTGCATCAAAACCATATTTCTTCAAATCTAGGCAATGGACTAATGCCAAGAGGTGGATATTGCCGAGTTGGGAATTCTCACTAGGTTCTAGATTCCTCAGAGTGAAGTAAAATGCACCAATTTTATGAATCCCTGTCTTGCTACCCAAGGGATTCACAACCTCCACTTCATCGAAAAATAAATTAATTTGTAAAGCATCTTTACATCTTCCAAACAATGGGTGTGTCTGACATCCCTCACTGTCACAGAAATCTCTCATAATACCATCATTGGATTGATGACCATTTTGAACTTGTTCCCTACAAGAGTCATTGCTAAGAATCATTCTCACTGTTTCTAACAGTGGAACATATTGGAATGTCTCTCTTACAACTTTAACCTTTGGCTGACCAGTAGCAGAATCAATCCCAGAGTCGTACCTGTGACCTAAAAGTACTGACTTTGCTTTAACTATGTTGAAGTGTTTTTCAATGAACTTCTCCTGGCTGTATCTTGACAACAAGTTTGAAAAGCAAGAGCCAGAAAACTTAAATTTCTCTAGCAGACCTCTGCATTCAATGTTTTCACCTGCTTGCTCATTGATAAACTGTTTGGTCTCTTCACCCAAGGTGCTAACTATTTCTGAAAGAAGAGAATCAACCCCAGTAACAACTTTGCTTAGAGATGCATATGTCATGTTGTTATCTGATAATAGGTTTGACAAGAATGTTGCAACTTGCTTTGATATTCCATCCATGCGATCTTCATATTTTGCATGTTCTAAACTTTGAATACTTTCAAGTTCACAATCACTCTCTTCATTTGTATCTGTATCATTAGTGAATGAGATATCTTCATTTGAAAAATCTGTATCAGTTCTCATTGGATTAGGTTCTGATGAAAGTTGGTGGTCCAGATCTGTGTAACTACTTCTTGTAGAAATTTGCTGCTTATGTTGTCTTACAAGATGCTTCCGAAAAGAATTGAAAGAAGAAAATGTCCGAGGACATCCTCCTTGCTTACAGACAAGACTCAGACCCTTAAAGTCATATAAGGCATGAGCGCTATGCAAATGTCGAAAAAACTTTGCAATGTCACCAGCAACTACAAGTCCACACTCAAAGCAAGAAAATCCCATCTTGAGAGATGAATCCCAACAGAACTAAGAAGAAAAGAAATGAATTTGTACAACTACTTAAGATAGGATGATACATAATGTAAGGCAATAAATACCAGTAGTGAGACCAACAACAGTGATGGATTTTCAGTAATTTGAGAAAGTTGTCCGAAGAACTACCAATTTCAAAGATTTGGTAGTCCTGCAGAAAACTTGGTAGTCCTTCCAAATTTTTCACCAAAATTGAAAATGAACATAAACAAAAGATTTGGTACTCAATCTGATTATGCGAAGCATGCAGAGCTTTTTTACTATACTACTATGTCATTGTGTCCAAAATTTCAGTTTTTCAATTTTCCATGTACATTTTTCCTTTTAATTTTTTTTGTTTTACATGTTTGTACTCTTTACTATTATTCAGCAGAGGTTTTGCTGCCAGTGTTAAAATTGATACATCGCTCATATGTATAATTTTTTTTTTCTAAGGCCAAATAAAATAATAATTTGGTTTCAGGTAACATCTTGGTGAAAAAATGGGATGGAAGGAAGGAGCCTCAAGGAGGAAAAATTATAAAAATATTTTAACATGAATTTGTATTGAAATATCCTCTTTGGAAATTTTTTGTAACTAATGTGTAACTAATGAAAGCAGAGCCTCATTTTATTTTTTATGTTATATAATTTATGTTTTAATTGATGCCGAGTGGAAATTGTTAGTGCCGGGTGGGGCCGCCAAGTGCTGCCCGGAGTGGTCACATCCCTGCCCACTAAGAGAAGAGAAATCATACATGTTTTGAATATTTTTCATACAATGACAGTACCTTTAAGACAAATGAAAGCATGAATATTACGCCGGGTAAACCATTCTATTAGTTGGATCACCCAAATTATCCCAAATCACTTTGGAGATAATAGGTGATAGGCTATTTACTGCAACAAGATAACATTTCCTTACTAACATAATACTCAAGGGACTATAGCATCACGACTAGCCTAACCAAAATGGAATTGTATGGAGTCAGCGTGTTGCCTTTCCCCTAAAAAAAGTAATATCAGCTATGGAATTTCAGTCCTAAAGATAGCATAAATCTGGAACGGTCGTCAGAGTGGATATTTCTCTTGGGAGAGAGTCTAAAATTGTAGACGGTGAAAACATTTTGAAGTTAGTAGTGTTTATTTATCCCAGGGCACAATTAATGTAGTTTCCCATTTAAAATTTCCCACCGGAGGACAGGTGTCAAAGAGGCAGAAGTTGGAGACTTTAGGGTAAGGGGAAGGCAGGGTCAAAGTTCATGCGATTTGTATAATCACCACAGGACTTCCACAGGCCAATTTAGGTTCAATTGAGAATAAATATGTGCATAGAAGTAATATTTGTAACAGTGTGTGTGAACCATAATATACAGACATAAATTTGACCAATATATATGACTAATCCCAAGGAATTAACCAAGGCCTGTATATATCATACCCATATGATTGATGGCTGTGGTACACTTCCAGACTAGCACAGACAGCAACATAATGATATTTTTACAACACATTTGCTATAATTAATACCATACAGATGGTAACTCTGACAGCCCCCAAGGTTCTTGCAATCATTCTGGCTTATCCAAACAGAAGGAAAAAATATATTTATCCATCAATGACGTAAAACAATTTTATAATGATCCAAGGAAAAGCTAATAAATTACAAAAGTTGCAGCGTTTTTTTTTCTTCACATTACCGTCAAGTTTCAATCCATAGTTTGACACACAAATACAACATTCCACTTATTTCGTGTAAATGTTTTGCTACGAAACAGGTTTTATAGGTTTTGTTTAACTTCTGTTAGGCAACAAATTATATGCATAAACCATAAATCTTCCTTAAAGCAATAATCAGGATTCATTTTTAACGATTTTGTCATCATTATATCACATCATTATAGTGTGACAATGCATGAAAGATTTATAACTTGCATATCGATATTCTTTAAAAAGACGAATATACATGACGTAAAATGTTTATAATATATACCCTTCAGTGGATGATATAGTGCTGTAGATTTAGTTCTGTGAAAAAGTGAGGTGACAAAATGCTACACTCATACAGCTATGGCCTAATTTTATCGCAAATAGGGCGATTTACGATGTGAAAGATCCAGGGAGTCTTTTAATCATAACTTACAAGGGAAACAAATGGCGAGAACTTCTTTTGGTGAAAGAAGGGTAATTCTCTGGGCTCAGAACCTGATTGCTTTAAATAACACAAGAGCATTATAGATGTGAGATATGTTAAAAGTTTACATAAACTCAAATTTTTAACTAGAATTAAAAAGTTTACATATTAAAACTAGAATTAGCAAGAATTTAGTGGGGGGTTTTCTGATAGTACAGTACTGTTAACATGCACTGTAAGATAGATATTGGGACAAGAAAAAACTATCTGTGCCATCAATCACGGTCGAGTGACTACGACTGTGTAGTCAAACCCCAAACACAGGGATGTGCCCACGCCGGGCGGTGCCGGGTGTTGCCACCCGACACTCATGCATTTCACCCGGCACTCATCCAAAAATGACCAAAAATACCCGGCACTGTTTTCAGCTTTCTAACCCAGTATAACAA
>JAODFY010004337.1:0-13352 GCA_027580055.1 Paracaudina chilensis | reverse complement strand
GTTAAAAAATCCAACTCGCAAGGCCGTTGACCGTAACCCCGCCGTATATAGCATCGCAGTATAAAGCATCACCAGTGTAAAATCGCACATTTTTTGGGTGGAAAAATTCTGTACGGTGCCCGCAACTACCATGCGTCACCTCGCGTTGATCTTGTGGTCCTCGTGCATTGGCCACAAGGTCTCCCAAAAATCGCACGGTCACTTTGCAGCCACTGCAAGTCCACCCTACGGCAGCCGAACCCTAGCCGTGCCCGATGCCTGGCGCTCTTGACTGGGATATATATTATGGGTCCTTGAGTTATTGTGCATCTCTCTCTGCATGAACAAATCGTGCAACTACCTTGTGATTTCCTTGCGACTGCTTTGAGTTTGCTGCACGGTTTGGTTATGGCTGCCTCAGGGCAGCCATACTGTCGCTTCACGGATTAAGTGGTCCTGACTTCAAAGATCGCCGCACGGGCACCGCAAGAAATGAACACTACTGTCGCAGCCCGCAAAGACGTACGATCTTGAAATCCCACCTCCAGAAACCGCTAGACCGTATGGCGGCAGTACCAATTGTGACCTAGGCATTAGCAAATGCTAGTGCGGGTTATGGACGACCAGCTTAGCTACAACATATATATATATATATATATAATATTAATACAAATGTGAATGAACAAAATTGAAAACACTCTATGCCTATTATTGCCACTTTAGTCCAGTATTCCATTGACAATTTTTTTACAACATTTTCTAGACCTGGAAACAGGTTTGAATATTGCTTCTCAAATTTAAAATGTACCATTCGTTGCTAGTCAACTGCCAATTTTTGCTACTTGCCAATTCCGTCCATTTTTCCCGTCCAGTTGTTACAAATATTCTATTATGTATATAAAAATATATATTTGTAGGAAATTTTGTAATTCTCATGATTTTTTAAAAGTTTTTGAATCTACTTGGATTTTATTTTAAAATTGTTTCAAACTTTTTTACCACCTAATTGGACAAGTTTGTATATATATTTTTTATTTCTTTATTTATAAGTTCATATCTTTTATTTCTTAACTTATTGAGTAAAAAGCAAGATTATGCAAATTAACAAGATAATTCCTTGTTGCCATCCAAGTATTTAAGGCCGACTGCTTTAAATGTGACATGTCGTCTCAATTTTCATGGCAGGCGTACAATTACATTCGCATTACAGTAAATAATATCGTGTATGTCATCGTGTATGCTATATTTAGACCATGTGACACCAAGTTATTGTATTGTGTTACCGGGACAGCAAAATCATCCATTATGCATCGTCATAGTAATGCCATTTAAATGTGATATTGTCTATTAAACTGGGTTTCTGCTTTCATGGAAAACATGATATATTTTGAAGCCACTTTTCCAGACTAAGACAAAGAAATTTTGATAAAATAATTAAATGTTCTTTATATTTTGCACTAGAACCCCTGGTCTTGCTTCTTGACATGGCAGATCAGCTGAGCAATTTTTCATTTTAATGGTTCTTAGCAATGTTGTGTCACCTGGTTATTTTCATTTCTGTGACAAAATCTTAACATGTTGAAGACAGAACCAAATTGAAAGTAGTAGACTGATTAAATAAAAAAATAAAACATTTTTGAAATATTTTATTGTACAATACTGAAGCCCTGTTTTGTTCAAATTGAAGATGAGAGTTCCAATGAACTGAACCCATATTATGGTTGATAAACCATAAGAGTGAAGTCTATATGATCACTAGGGGTTTCAGATTACAAATCTGCTCGGATCTGAGAAATTTTTCAAATCCAGGATTGGATTTTCTGTAATCTGTAAATCTGGCCAGATTTACATTTTTATACTATAATATTAAACTTGTGCAGAAGGTCCCCTGCATATTGTAAGCCTGGGGATTGTAAGTTTTACACAAAATGGTTTAAGAAGTACATGCTGGATCCCAGCTTTTCAAAAGACGAGGCAAACTGCTGACAAATGGGAAGAATTTATTTTGTTGAATCTTTGAAAGTAAACAATAAGCCAGTTCAGAGTTAGAGTTAATGATATTATAAGGATATTATAATGATATGATGTCCGAAGTCACTGGAGGACAAAAATGCACATTACGAACAGTGCTCAAGGTTTTTTTTTCAACGCTCACTCGAACAAAATTGCTTATCCTGCTAACATGAAATTTCACAAATGCTACCCCCATACCTAGAACAATAAAATGATCAAAGAATAGAACGAATTAGTTTAGTTTTCGAAGAGTATACTGACGGTTGGAGTGCAAACTGCAACAGTAACACTATGAGTGATCGTCTTGTTTGTACTCACTGCACGTTTGCTTTCTGGACATGCGCAACTGTAACTCTGAACTGGCTTATTGGTCAAAACAATCACCAACACTTTAACATCAATAGGTATTATGGGGCAATATACTCTTTGTACAAAATAAAATACATAAAATAATTTATGATTTTCACAAATAATAACACAAGTTGATCCCACCTTGCCTGAAAGAAAGGCCTTGAATATTAATACCACCATTTGGGTTTTGATTAGATGTTCGGGTTTTGATTTTGAAGATGTATATTTTATACAAAATGCATCATTTGAAATTGTAAAACTGTTATCTTTGTGTCGCAAGAGGTTATTGCCCTTTAAGGTATACCACCAAGTAGCTACTACCCAGGAGTGTTGAATAAAGGTTGAAGTTGAGATTGGGGTAGGGGATTAGTAAACAGCGGTTGGATTACATGTTGATTAATACTATTTAAATGTGTCAGATGGGTAGGGTGATGTTGAGGTCAGGGTTGTAGGATGGTAGGTAAGGCTGCAGGTATGATGGTAAGGGTTTCGCTCTGGGTTGGGGATATGGAGTGTGTCGTATACTGATCCCCGGGTGGTTGTCTGGAGTGGGGTGGTGAAATGCCTATAGTCAACTATATCACTTTCTTCAACTTGAGGCAATTGAAGCATACTAGTTTTTATTGGGTTAATAATTTTAAGTTGGTTTCAGTTTGGCGACCATGCCAACCATCAATGATACCTGAAATCATATGGCTATCTGATCAATATAACTACAGGTCATTCATTACCAAGTACCAACACCGTCAACTATTACAATACATACTACAAAATACATATACCACGCTGTAACTATCCTATATAATTACTTCAAAATTCCAATCCAATTCCTTGTTTATTGTAAAATGAAATAAAAGAAGCCCTAATTATTTATTTCGATTTTTGTTGCTTAACCGGTAGAACAGGTAATTTGACATGACAGTTTTGTACTTAGTCTAAAGGCACTATACGCCCAATTGTCTTACTCTCAAACATTAGTAAATAAATATAATATAAGCATAGGGGCTAGGGCCTAAGCTAAGTTTATAATATATGAATGCATAATGTGGTAAATTTCGCTGCCTATTACGTTCTGGACAGCAATTAGTAAAGATTGAAAACATCATGGCTTGATTTCAAATAATTAACCTAGAAGGCCTAAAGTACTGTATGTCGCTCCAAACCATAGGTTATGTTATAAACAATTACTCTGAAATGTTACCAATAAAGCATGGTCTGACATTTTATACATACATTACTTTTTACTGTATGTAACACTAGTAATATCTGCCTAGAACTTTTTTTGTGGCAAACTTTACTGTGATAAACTTAAAGCACCTGTACGTGTTCTGTATACATAGAGTTTATAATAGAGTTAACAGCCAGTAACATTGTTGTAAGATGAATTAGGCTCTACATCAAGTAAGTACAGTACTGTACATAGTAAATTACCAACACCTCATCGTGCACATCAGAAGAATCTGCTTAATATTATTATAAGGCCGACGGTACATTACACAGAATGTTGTTGATGTTTAATATCATTATATATTTGCAAAATTGTGTACGTATTGACACAACGATATAGACATTTTTTTATACTTTCAAGAGCAATTTGAAAACTACAAGATTTCAGTTTACTGTACACAATTAAAGCATACTGTAGAATCTTTGGTAAAGAAGTATTTTTTATTGGAAATGAGATGTTACATGTCCAAATGGACATGAACAATCTTGGTCAAAATTGTTGGGACACTATCGCCCGTTCAATGTTGTGTCCAGTGTTGCAGATAAGGATCCTTTTTTGCATAGCAAAAAATGCTACACATAAATCATTTTGAATAGCAAAAAATGCTACACATAAATAATTTTGAATAGCAATTTTCTAATTTTATGTAGCATTTTGCGATGCCATACTGGCTATCTGCAATGCTGCTCCCCCCTTACCTTACCACCCCACACAATTTATTTTGAATAGCAATTTTCTAATTTTGTGTAGCATAGTAAGGGGGTGGGGGGCAGGCTGGTGACTAAAGGGAGGGTTGGTAGTGGCAGGGTCGAATATATGTAATGTTGAGAGAAACATGTTCTGTCAATATATGAGAGTTGGGAGGATTTGGACCAGATATTAACGGTTGAGTGAGGCGAACGGATACAGGCAGCAGTTATGAAACAGCGCCATGTTCTATCACTGTCATAACGTTGGTAGAACGTTAGGATTTGCTGAAAAACAGTTATTAAATTATAATTTGGACGTTCTTTTGGGATTTTTAAAATATTTTTTAGTAGCAGTTATATGGTTATTCATAGATTTCTTGCCGAAGGCAAAAGGAATCTATGAATAACCATAAAACTTGTAAGTCGGGCTAACTCAATAAGGGAAATTTGAATGAAATTCATAGTTTGTATGCTGTATGTATGTATGTATGTATGTATGTATTGAGTAGATGTACCCTATTGTTATAGTTCATTTGAGGTCAACATGGGTGAATTGCTGAAACCTTGTATTCAGGCTAACTCAAAAGGGTAAACATGGATAAAACCCATAGTTAGTACTTATGTAAGTCAGCCATATTGAGTAGATGAACCCAACTCATTTTATAAAGAGGCCTATGGTCATTTAGGGGTTAACATGGGTCCAACACTGAACACCATGTTTTTAGGCTCAATAGGGGAAACTTGTTGTCAGCTATGTTGAGTACACTGTAGATGAAACCTACAGAAGTCCTGGAATTTCAATGTGCTGCTGGGTGAAAATCTTGTACATCAGGGATGATCAGGCTAATGGAACAAGGTGTAACTTGGAAGAATTTAATACCAGTATTTGGTATTAATTAGACAGTACTTAGTAGATTAACCTTCTTGATTTTAAAATAGGTCAAAGGTAATCTGAAAACCTCATCAGGTTAACTTAGAGAAATATGCAAGGTATGTTGTGATTTTGCAAGAGGTGGGATTCATTTCAGGATACTAGGATACAAACACAACAGCATTGTTTGTAGTCAGGCTGATTCTGTGTGAGACTGTTGAATGTCTCATTCTCTCTTTCGTACTGTATGTATATGGTTCCTATAGTGAGTATGAGGAGCCTATAATAAATTCAACAGTTAGGAAGATAGGAATCGCAAAACCTCTGGGTTTTCTGGTTTATGCTAAATTATCGTGTTTTAATCTGGAATAGACATTCTTAACAATTTGGTAGAACGACCTATATACTTAACCTTAAGCATCATTACTGTGGTAAGTAGTTCATACCTGTACATTGTTTCATATAATAACTTACCCGCTCCGCCACCACCATCCACGACCCTCCACGACCCTCCCTCCACTCTCCGTTGGATTATACAACAAATC
Organism: Paracaudina chilensis; assembly: GCA_027580055.1. NCBI lineage: Eukaryota > Metazoa > Echinodermata > Holothuroidea > Molpadida > Caudinidae > Paracaudina > Paracaudina chilensis. The sequence continues at coordinate 7,676 of JAODFY010004337.1, read as the reverse complement.
AATCCCCTCTCCTACCACCTACCTCACCCTTCTACCCCTCCTCACCAACCCACCCTATTAAGCTGACATAAATTGGTGACAGAATCACAAACATTGAACGGGGAGCGGGGGTGTTCCAAGGGAATTTGTCCAAGATTGTAGTTTAGAGACAGAATTTTAGGGTATATCCTTCAGCTACTAGTTGTGATACAGCTGTACCATAGTACACATAGTGTACAGCTACAGTACAGTACTATGCCTATTTGAATGCCAAACTGTGATGTTACAGATGTGATATGAAGCTGTAGTATGTCTACCCCTGAACCTGTACTGATCAAATTATATATGTTCTGCTGTTCAACTTAAAACATCATCAGTTCCTCACAATGTAGATTTTTATTATAATATTAAAGGGTTTCATACTACCCGGGATCTATGGAATAACTGTCTAATACTATAGTTTTATCAAGAGTGCAATCACAAGTCCCTTTAAAAAATCTCACCAACCATCTTGGTGACACTTGCCAAAACAGTGTAACCTGGTCATCTTGCAGACAACTGAAGTAGGCTACTGTACAATGCATTCATATGCAAGTTTTAAATTTTCTCTTTTCTCCTTTTGTCTAAGCCAATACTTTAATAGATCTACCACATCTATTGCAAAATATTGCAAACCATCATGCAAAATATTGCAAGGTATATACAGTAAGATATACACCACATTTATTTTGGGCCAATAAAACCTATGCCCTGCTGAATGTATGACCAGTTGTTGGATGACTGGCTTTTGCAAAAATTGCTTGGAAACAATTATGGACCAAAGATTTATTATTATTTAGGTTGAAATATTTTATAATGCAGGAGTATGTATTCCGTAATGATGCATAATCATATTTGGAAACACAAAATATGATATTTTCATGACAAAGTTAGCTGGGTTTCCCACAGACACGTCAACCCAAATATTACACTGATCACTGTGCCAACATGTAGCTAAAAGCCTTTGCTACAGTATGCTTCATCCATTGAATGTATTCTTACTCGCAGTGACAAACCACAACATCATTTGATAATTGTTGGTACCATCCTTCATTTGTGAACTTAGTGAAGGCGTACTCACAAACTATGTGACCATTTGATCATTGTTGGTACTATCATGCTTCACTTGTGATACTTCCAATTGGTCAGTGACAAAGCATACAGTGTAACATATAAAAATGAATATTGCTGTACAAACATAGCTACAGTAAGTTCCTTGTCACTGTGACAAACCATTTCATCATTTTAGTACATTCATGCTTCTAATGGAGACATAAAATTGATATTCATAGAGTAAAGGCATAGTCACAGTGACAAACCAAATGACCATTTGATCCCTATAGTGAAAGACTCAAGTCATAGTGACTAACGACATTACAATTTGATCCCTAGAGTGAAAGCATCTAGTCATATTCACAATGATAAACTACCGCATGACAATTTCATCCATAGAGTGAAGTCACAATGATCACAATGATCATGGGATCATTTCATCCCTAGAGTGAAGGAATCATGTCAATGATAAGCAGCATGACAGGTTCATCCCTACAGTGAAGGTTAAGTCACACAACCATTTGATCCCTAAGGCATCTATGCATAGTAGAAGTGTACATTGTCACAGTTACACACAGCACACACTACATTTATAACCACATTATCCCTAGAATGAAAGCAACTGTGACAAACATGACAAACATGACAGTTTCATCTCTAGAGTGAAGGAATATCACAGTGACACAGTGAGTGATCTTTTGATCCCTAGAGTAAAGTCATAGCCACAATGACACACCACATTCATGATTATTTGATCCCTAGGATGGAGGCATACTGATAGTAACAAACAACCGGCCGGTTGTATTCCCTAGAGTGAAGGCATAGTCACAATGACAAACAACCACATGACCATTTAACCCTGTAGTGAAGGCATAATGACAATGACAAGCAACATGACAGTTTCATACATAGAGTGAAGGTACATTACCGTCACAGTGACAAACCATATAACCATTTCAACCCTAGAGTAAAGGCATACATGTATTAGATGTGTACATTGTGACATTGATACATAGCACAAATTACATGACCACTTCATCCCTAGAATTACGCCATAGTGACTGTGACAAACAACATGACAGTTTCGGCTGAAGATATACCACACACCATGGGATCATTTGATCCCTAGAGTAAAGCATAGTCATACACCACATTACCATTTCATCCATAGAGTGAAGGCATAGTCACAGTGGCACACCACATGACCATTTCATCCTTGGTCTGTAAAGTAAGGCATAGTCACAGTGACATACCACATGGTCACTTGATCCCCAGAGTGAAGGCATAGTCACAGTTACACTGACAAACCACTTGACCATATTTCATCCATAGAGTGAAGGTGTTGTCACAGTCATAGTGACATACCACATGATCATTTGATCCCTAAAGTAAGGCATAGTCACAGTGACACACCACATGACCATTTCATCCATAGAGTGAAGGCATAGTCACAGAGGCACACCACATGACCATTTTATCCATAGTCTGTAAAGTAAGGCATAGTCACATTGACACCCCCTAGAGTTAGACATAGTCACAGTGACATACCACATGATCATTTAATCCCCAGAAGGCATATTCACAGTCACACTTACAAACCACTTGACCATATTTCATCCATAGAGTGAAGGTGTTGTCACAGTCATAGTGAGCATTTGATCCCTAAAAGTTATCTGAAGGCAGTCATGCTGACACACCACATTACCCCTAGAGTTAAGGCATAGTCACACCCTAGAGTGAAGGCATACTGTACAGGGACAAACCACATGACTATTATATTCATATTTGTGAGTGAAGACAGTCACAGTGACAGTGACACACCACATGTGGATGGGTTTGTCAAGTTCACTATGGTTCACACCTTGATTGGCAGACAGGCAATTAGCATGTTATTATTGGAGTGTATATGACTGGTACTATGACTGTGACTCTTCATCCATGGTGTTAGTGTTACTGTTAAGTTGCGTCATTAGTATAGGATGATGTCAAGTGTAGTGATGTTGCAGTACAAGCGTTTACACTATGCTAAGGTATGAATATACTGTACATACTAGGAGAGGGAGCAAAAATATTATATATATATATATATTACGTAAACCTCTACTCTATACCGTCCCGGTAGCAGCCTAATATTTTAACTCCCTCTCCTAGTATGTACAGTATATCCATATCTTAGCGTAGTACTGCAACATCACTACAATCCTTTCTTCTTTTAAAATACAAGTGAAATACTGAAAATTAATGCCGCATCTACGCCAGACTATCAAACCTAATTGGTCAAAGTTAAAATCAATAAGTTCTGGGGTTATGCAAAACCAAACATGAAGTAATTGTTCAGCTACAACAACATTAATTATTTAGAGAAGCCAGCCAAAAAGTAAGGTATGAAACAAACATATCCAAAAGATTAAAGCTGCAGATGTTGCATTTAAATTACAACCATGCATGCAATATGAGTAGAGAAATTAAAGAAGATAAACTGAGCCGAATGCAAAATATACCAAATTTGCTGTTAAACTTGTCAGATTTGTTGGTGTTTTTAATGCCGTACATAATCACTATGCCAGACAGGGGGCGTCTGGCACGGGCGTTTCTGTTGTTGATAGTGCCTGCGTTTGGTGTGGGGCCAACATCTAAGTCTAGGACAAAATCATCATCGGTGTGGTTTTGTACCACAGGTACACTGTAGGGCAGCGTCTTGAAATAAGAAACATTTCTGGTAATCAAGTGATCACCATGTTTTGCTGTCACCATTGAGCCTTTCCTATGGACAACTATATACACTAGTGGTTTATAGGCTGCCTGTAGTTTGCCTTTTGTCTCATTTCTTATCAAAACCTTATCTCCAATTGCAAGATTGGATGGCTTGGCTCTGTTAAACTTGTCTGACTGTTGTTTCATGTTTAAATTAGATTTTTCATCTTTCTTACGAAAAGACGATTTGTGTGGTTTTGGGATTTGGGGTAGAGTCGTTCGGACATCCCGTCCAAACAAAGCCATGGATGGCGCAATACCAGTGCTGGAATGTGGGGTATTGCGATAAGATCTCAGGAAACACCATAGCTGCTGTTTCCATGGAATTCCTTCAACTTGTGCAGCACACACAGCCTTATTGATTGTACGCATGAAGCGTTCTGCTTCTCCATTGGCTCTTGGCCACACTGGGGTAACGCGTCTATGGGACTAATTGCGTCCTCTATGATGTCGTTTTCTTCTAGTTCAATGAGTTTAGATTCCACGTTCTTCCGTAATACATACGGGATTTTCCTGTGCCGTTGTTCCACGGGAGCGATGGATTCGTCGATATGTGTAAGGATATCTGTACATCCTGGAGTTTTCCAATGCCTTGAAAAATAGCTGGATACTCGTCATAGATAGTAGCCGTGGTATCGATTTCGCTGGTTACATGACGTACTGAGTCCGAAAAGCGAATTAAGTCAAGGTCCTGTGCTGTCTTCAAAAACTGAGAAGAGCTGTCTGTCGTCACCGAGGCTGCTTAACTTTTGCGTAGGAGCGCGTAGGAAACTCACGTGAGTTTTGGGTAGGAGCGCGTAGGAAACTCACGTGAGTTTCGCGTGTCACGCAAAACCCACAGATTCGCCAGTAATTACATCATGGTAAAAAGGTCTTGTTTTAGTGTTTATCACTGCATTTAAAGTTGATACAACATAGAAACGTTCAATGGAAGTGTTGGAAGTGTTCCAGATTTTGCAAAATAACCTCATTGAAATGTTACCTTTGGTAAGTTTTGCTACGAGCGCCCCCACCTATAAGTGCGCGATCAAACCATCTTGCTCAAATGATTGAGAATAACGTTCGTTGCAAACGATCGTGTACAGTATAATTTTGCGTTAGCGCTCTGGTAGTGATCACGAAATTATTACATCTGGGATCAGTTTGATTTTGTATTATTAACATATTTTCCTGCAACGAACCCAAAAAACAATTGTTGTAAAGTGATCTTTGGAAATAGCATGCTAAACAAACACGTGCGAGGGTATCTTACAATCTTAGCCAGCTAGCTAGTCGATATATGGAATGTTATGGTAGATGTATATAATTTCGCGAAGGATGATACTCGACGTCGAATACTAGCGTTGTTGAAGAAAGCAATGCTTACTTAAGTACGCGATTGGAGTTTCAACGCAAGTAACGGCAGTCAAAATAACGTTGCAAACAACATGCATGTTTTTGGCGCGAATCCTAGCGCGATGTTTTCGGACATGGTAGAGAATAATTGCGGTGGACACAGCCAACCAAGTTGAACCAACGCCAACTTATATATCATGCTTTATAATACGATGCAATGTTTCTGATTCCCGGTATGCTTCAAAATCTCTGATTTGCTCGTAATTTTCCAAGTAGGGGTAACTCTTGATGCTAAACAAAGTTGCGTAATGCAGGCAGATTATATTTTCCATTAAAAAATTGCAGCATTTCTTGGAAATTTAACTACCATTCACGTGTAGGTCTACTGTTGACTGTTGCTTATTACAGTTTAAAGTAATTCACTACACATATTTATGTACCCTACTAAAAGTTACATATAATTCATGTGCTGAACATAAGTACATAACCTCTTTGGGCGATGTGCAGACACGGAACATATAGGTCTGGATATGATCAGTGGGAACAGGAACCAGGGATTTGGGTTGGAGGCCGAGGTCATTGATTTGATGTGGAATGGAATGCACAGACAGGATGAGGATGTTGAGGGAGGGAGGTGGGACATAGATGGGCATATGGATAAATGGCCCGGGTTTGGAAGAAAATATTTTATTTCAAGCAGGAATAAGTGAAACCAAAAAGGAGGAACATATTATGTTTTGTTTTTTTATTAATTATTTATTTTTATCACATGTATATTTTACAGTTTCAAGGGTCACGTTAGGCCTACCTGTTCTAAACGAATGCATCAGAGCTTAAAAAGTAATGTCAACTGTCGGCAGCTTTTCTCCTACAAAATGATTTTACCGAAAATTTGTTCTAATTTCCTTAGTGTTTTTGGAAAATTAAACTTATAACAAGTTTGGTGACCTTGGATCACATGTCCGTTAAGTTTAAAACATCATTACCAAACTTTTGTCAATTGTTCCCAGGTCCCTGATATCTTTAACGCAAACATCAACATTAAAAATTTGGCCCATTGCAGAAAAGGTATGATTCAACTCTTGTGGATCTTATACATCGCATTGAACTGGTGCAGAAAAATTTCCGATGAACTGTGTTACGGTTGTAGCGTCGACCCAGTCAGTTGCAGCAAGGCAAAACTTTTTTTTTTAATTTTCGGCACCAAATGTTACCTATATGTACCAAGTTTCATGTACATCCAACAATGTTTAGTAATTTGACCTCAAATGACCTCTCATATGACCATCAGAATTTTCGGCACCAAATGTTAACTATATGTACCAAGTTTCATGTAGATAAAACATTGTTTAGTAGTTTGACCTCAAATGACCTCTCATATGACCATCAGAATTTTTGGCACCAAATGTCAACTATATGTACCAAGTTTCATGTAGATAAAACAATGTTTAGTAATTTGACCTCAAATGACCTCACATATGACCATCAACATGTTCGGCACTTAATGTTACCTATATGTAACAAGTTTCATTATAGATCCAACCATGTTTAGTAATTTGACCTCAAATGACCTACGTACAGTATGACCATCAATATTTTCGCCACTAAATGTTACCTATATGTACATAAGTTTTGTGTACATCCAACAATGTTTAGTATTTTAGTACATATAGTTAACATTGATACATGGATATACATTTACATTGGGTAACAATCTATATAACAAACACTGAATTCTCACTGTAGTAATGCAAAATGTATATACATGTATGCACATTAAATGCTATTGCACACTGAATTTACACACTGTAACACATACTGAATGATGATATAAAACACACTGAGTAATGCAAATTCAATAATTACATACTCAATGGACCCTATCGTCACAACCATACCATGCTTTGAGCTTCAAAAACTTTTAGTGACCAAAGTTTCTTTTACCCACAATGTATGGTTAAAGGGACAATTACCTTACACTATTTCACACACTGAAGCAATAGGGAGTTCCAATAGGGAGTGTATGGTAGCCCATGATGCCATAATGTTACTCTTTAGGGCTGAAATGAGCCCCCCTCCCTTCATCAAAATGTCTAAAATTTTACACGATCATGTACCTGTCAATATCGGACATCCATACCAACTTCCTACCAACAAAATATGACTTACGATTACTGAATTATTATTGCAATTTTAAGATTTTTACGTTTGACCCTATAACCTCATTAATATTCAAGATATGAGCACCAAAACAAATAGGGCACACCATCTCAATATGGCGGATCTATAGTCCAAGAATGGCCTGATTGAGGTAGAGCGTACCCAACCAAGTTTAAAAGATGCACGCACACACACGCCAAGTTGAATGCATAGGTTTGTTTTCCTATAGCAAGGAATCAAAAATTGAATTGCCCCAAAAGACAAATATGCACCAGTGTTATGGGAGTGATATCTCTATCCTTTATTTTAGTATCAGCCATATATTTGAACAGCTACACATACAGATGGGTGGAGGT
>JAODFY010004116.1:2049-13364 GCA_027580055.1 Paracaudina chilensis | reverse complement strand
GTACACAATGAGCCTAAAGTAATATTTAGATGCCAAGGAATCTCAAAACCTCTTGGTTTTCTTGTTTATCAGTAAGATTTGTTTTCCTCTGGACTTTTATTTAATACATAAATTCCATAAACCAGAGTTTCATATTCCCAAATCCTCTGTTTATTGAAAAATTAGCAGACAAAATGCTCCAACATTCACTTTTGGTCATGACCTGATGGTTGAAAGGGCTGCTTTAAGAGGACCCCCATTTTCCATAGAAATGAAAAAAACTGGAAAATAGTCCAGTACACCCCCCATCTATGCTTCAGACTTGGTTATAACACTGCAATAACGACTCTTCTAAATCTCAGAAATTATATATTGAATTCATGTTTGCATTGAACTGGCAGATATCCCATGATTAGTAGTAGATGTGTGCCATTGTTTTTGGTGTCTATGTGAATGTGAATATTAATGAGTGGGTGTGGCTTAAAAGCAAAATTCTTAAAATGTAAATATCTTTGCAACAGTATGTCCAATCAGCTTCATTCGTGGTATGGGGATGATAGATGGTGGGGAATGAATACAATTTCCACATGACAATGGAATTTTTCACCTGTGTGCAGTGTTTGAGGGATATTCTTATGGTGGTCACTGTTAAAGCAATAATCAGGGTTTGAGCCACAAGAATTACCCTTCTTTCACCAAAAGGAGATTATGCCATAACTTCTCAGTCTTTAGTGAACCAAGAATGCTTGAAGTAGGTTCAACAGTTTGTAAAAATTGTAGTTAAATTTTATCTATAAACAATTAAATGGTATTTCAAATAACTTAAAGGGTAATGAAAATGTCATCATTGGCATCAGAACCATGTAAGCTTTTGTTTTTCTGCTTCATGTATCAGGTGAACTCTAGCGGAAATTTGGACAATGTTCTGATAGCCATCGATGCGTCTCCATTTTACGACACTTCCAACGACCAATACCGGGAGAGTTACTTTCTGCGAGACCTGAACAAGGCATTCATCGGGTTCCGGCCAGTCAGGGGGACCGACGACAGGGCTGATTCTGTTGACGAATCAGAGGAAGATTTTAGTTTCTATACCGATGCCACCGAGAAGTCTCACATGACCACAGAAACCGATTTTGAGACTGCCTCAGAGGGTCTCGATGTGCCCAGGTTTGATCAAGGTACTGTGGATTTGAAAAACTTAAAATAGAAATCTGTGTTTATTATTAACTTTATTCTATTTCACATGCTATTGAGTGGATAAGCAGTTTTCCAACAGCTTTTTTATTGTTTGTTTAACTCTAATTTTGCCAGTGAAGTTACTAACACTTATCACGAAGACAGACACATTTTTATGTAAAGAGATTACGACATAAACTGTGAAGTAATCAAGTCACAGAAAAAGAAAAAAAAAATAGGTAAATTCAAACCAAATATCAGATTGCTAAATTTTTGTATTAAATTTTAATGGGCAGATGCACCATAGTAAATAGAAATGCCTTAATGTTTTTCCAACCATTGTGGGGCTCAAGTGATGGGTGATTCTCTGTGGACCATAAGATTTTCCAGGAAATATATAATTGTGGTCTGCCAAATTAATAATTACTGCTTTAGAGGACCATGCAGAATGAACTGTTATTTTTTAATTGCAAATGTGTGCCAAATGCCTCGTCACCTGTTCCTAAGTTAGACCGACATTTGTGTCAATTTTAAAGGATTTGTCATATATGGTTGAACATTTCTCCGTTGCCATTAAGTGTAGTTGGATTAGGATCAGGTTAATTCATGTTCTTTTTCGTTCCTTCAGGTGCCTCGTTGGATCTTAACCACATCACAAATTATGGCAACGCCCTAAGCAAAGCCATAACTGACATTGCGGTGAAAGATGCATGTATTTTACAAAGTGGAGAATCTTTGGACTATTCCATCAGCGACAATGGGGAATCGCTAGATGACGCAATCGACTTTGATATCGACGACGATGGCGACAGCAGACAGCTAAGTGAATGGCCTCTCTTGACAGAGGTGTCCTATGCCAGTGAAATAGTGCTCGATTATTGTGAGCAGCTTACTCGAGAAGTAATAATTTCAGCTATACCAAATGAACATGCTATTTCGATGGAATTCGTCAGTGATACAATTGTAAGAGGTTTAAGAGGTGAGCCCTTGGAGGGCAATTGTACTTCCCTGGGTGAATCCAAAGAGCAGGCAGGGGTCAAATGTCACAGGAAAAAACCTCCCAATGAGGTCATTCTCACCGGTAAAGTGGACGATCTGGTCACTTCTGCCGTGACAGAAGCTAGGAACAAGACAACGCTGAGTCCCTCCGAGAATGGGAGCACCCATTCAGGGATTGAGTCGTCACTGGGCGACTTCAGCATCATATCGTCAACGTCGGCCCACTCTGAATCGTTTGTTAAAGTAAATGGGGAGGGGGACTGCCATGATGGGGAGAGGCAAACAGATATGGTCGAGAAATTTGTCGTGGAAATCATTGATCGAGCAGTGTCTATCGCTAAGAGACTAGATAACATCAGCGAGGAGAGCCCTGTGGCGGCTTGCGTAGAAGCAAACAGTAAAGAATTAAGTAATAAAGAAAATTTCAGGGCCATCAGGGATGGTGCTAGTGGGGACAGTTACAGGGCGCCAAGTAATGGTCTACCGATTTTTAAGAGCAATCATTTGAATAACCTTGAAATGAATGCAGCAGGGGACTCAGTAGAATCTTCTTCAAGGCTTGCTGATTATTCCTCAAGTTATAATGACACCAACAGGAATGCTGACCGATTTGACTTTAGAGTCCCTCCCTTGCACGGACCTGTGGTTAACATTGAGAGTGGGGGCCCCCCTTTACCAGGGACACCACCCCCATCGCCTACCTACCAAAACCTCAACCAACCCTCTAATTTTAGTCCAGCGGACCTTTTGATAATTGGGGACGAGCTCTTGCATTCACAGAACCAGGAGCCGTGGAATCACCAGAGGCTAGCGATGGTGGAGACGTTCGTGGATGAGTATGATGATGATGGAGATGAAGACAGCGAACTAGACCACATGATCGCGGCCGCCTCTCGGAGGAGTAGCAGCCGCAGTGGCAGTGCTTCTTCTAAACCACCAAACCTCGACAGTTTTACTGAGGGGCTGCTCAAGATTGGCGATATCGACCCTCAGGGTCGAAGGCCCAGCCGTACGGAAGAGTCCCTGCAGTATTTCTCTGCAGAGTTGGCAAAGCGAGTGGAATCGGACAGGTACAATTTGCGCAGGGAGTCGGAAGTGGACAGATTCGCATTTGACCTTTTCCATGGCGTGAAGGACGACAGCCAGCCAGAAGTGGCCAGACAGATCAGTGAAGATGTTGCAGCCACATGTGCCTCCAGACTCTCCGCTGACATAATGCAAGATGTAGCGATACACATGTTTGGTACTGTTTTCCCCCACTCGGTTAGGTTCATACCTGCCGAGGAGGGGGATTTCCCACCGCGGAGAGAGCCGTCCGAAACGGACATCCTCTCCCTAGCGGCTAACCTAGCTAACACCATCCTGGAATCCGCCATGAGGACTTACAGACGGGACTTTCTGGGAGACTTATCGGCAAGTGAGTCCTCAGACTCGAATTCCATCCCCGAAGACTTGGAGTCTGATTTCAACTCTCGATGTGCACAGTTTGATGAGAATTCCATTTGTGAATCCATAGTGGAGGACATTCCAAAGTTCAAAGTCGAGAGCTTCCAGTTTGCGTCCCTCGATGAAATGGCCTGGAATATTTCCAGCGTTGTCCTGTCTGAAGCCTTGGCAGATGTCAGAAAAATGAAGTTCCTCCAAGAGTTATTTGAGCAGTCCTTACAGGGTATGTAGTTTTTGTACATTGTTTCTGCCAGCTCAGTCAGGTGTTGGACAAGGTTCAGTGTTGCCTGAATGAAAGGTACTTTGAGAGGCAAAATATGAATCTAACTCTTGAGTTTAATCCTGTTTAATCACTCAGTACATTGTTTGTCTAATAAAACAACTATATTCTACTCATTTTTGCAAATTGTAGCACTCATTTAATAGCGGAAAATGAAGCTTACAAACACTGTTTTACGCGTTTTGTTTGGCGACAAATTATATGCATCAACTGATTATTGTCACTATTAAATTCGATCCATGTGCATTTTAAAAATGGCCCATGAGATATACAAATGTTTACGTAAATCCAGACGACAATTTTAGCTGGCAAAATGAAATGTATTTTAGGGGCTTTCACCCAAAATAAAGTCTGATAGTACCTTTACTTTAAGGATTGAGTTGTGTATACACAAGTTGTGGATAAAATATGAACCATCACAGACGTAACATCCGATCTTGAATTTTGTTCACATATCATGAAAAAACATTGTATCTTAAAGTTTGTTACAAAAGTCATGGAAAAAACATGAAGCATAAGATCTTCAAAATTTATGCACACATCTTCAAATTTGTACCCCAGGTCATTGAAAAAGTATGAAGCATCAGCTTTTACATAATTCATGGAAAAAACATGAAAAATCATATCTTCAAAATGCACAAATCATTAAATATCAGTTCTTCAGTTTTGGACTCCAGTTATGGACAAATATGTGCCTTGTGTACAGATAGTCAAATTTATATATACACACACACACACACCAGTGAATTATCAATTACCTATTCATTTTTGTACACAATCCATGAAACATCATATCTTCAACTTTGTACAAAATGATCTACAAATTTGTACGCAAGTCATGGAAAAAACATGAAACATGTCCACACACAAAAATGGAAACGTCTTATCTTTAATATATGTTTAAAAAATTATCTACAAATTTGAACACAAGGATGAAACAAGCATGAAAAAATACATTAATACAAATATTATTATAAGTTTTGTTGTGTTTCCACATTAATTTATTGTTCAGGGCAGGGGAAGTTCCCCCAGACAATAAATAACCGCCCCAAGAAAATTTATGAGAAAAACAAATAAATTACATTTTTGCCTCCCCTAAAAATTACATTGGCCCCCCTCCCCCCTGAAAAATATGTTGCCCCTTGTATGCCTATCCAGGCATCTATGATGAATCTACAGTTTATTTTTTAAAACTTCTTTGAATTTCATTTATCACATCTGTCTGGATAGCAAACATAACCTGGGACACCCCATGATGTAATTCCTGTTGGTAGATTTAAAATCTTCCATACTAAGTTTTTGAAACACTGGGTTTCCAGTTATAAGTCAACTCTGGGCTTTATCTGCTCAATGATTGGTGATTATAGTAAGTAATCTCCATTTTGTTTCATTTTACAGAGGGACCACGCCCTGTTGCCACAGGAAACTGGGGTTGCGGCATCTTTGGCGGGGACCCACAGTTGAAGTCCCTGGTCCAGTGGATGGCAGCATCACAGGCCGGTGTGCCCAGGGTCTATTATTATTCATTTGGTGATGAACGAGTTGATGAGGTAAGATCTACCAAACTATCAAAAGATGATGATATTAAATCAGGTCTATATCTACCATGGTATTATATAATATAAACACCAGGTGTTATATAATATAAACACCAGGTGTTATTTAATATAAACACCAGGTTGTTTTATAATATAAACACCAGGTGTTAACATCAGGTGTTATATAATATAAACACCTGGTGTTATAAAACATAAACACCAGGTGTTATATAACATAAACACCACATGTTATATAATATAGACATCAGGTGTTATATAATGTAAACACCAGGTGTTATATAATATAAACACCAGGTGTCATTTAATATAAACACCAGGTTGTTATATAATATAAACACCAGGTGTTATATATCATAAACACAAGGTGTTATATAATATAAACACCAGGTGTTAAATAATATAAATCCTTCTATGATCAACCCCCTGAAATTTAATCATACCAACCCCCAAAAAGTGTGGTTTGTGATCAGTTGGCAGGTAGAATGTACATAATACCTACCATTCTCATATAGTATACATATATAGCTTACACATCTCTAATATATATTTATATAGCTTACACATCACTAATATATATATATATATATATATATATATATAGCTTACACATCACTAATACACATCACTAATATATATTACACATCACTAATATGTAATCATACCAACCCCCAAAAAAGTGTGATTTGTGATCAGTCGGCAGGTAGAATGGACATAATATCAGTCACATATAGCTTACACATCACAGCAAGCAATTGAAAGAACTCTGAATTTTTAGACATTACATGATGTAATATGTGAAATCTTCAATCTTGTATGGACTAAAATATTTGTTTTTGATCCACATAGCTTCCAGACGTGGTGCAAATCCTTCGGATGCGAGGCTGGACAGTCGGGAAATTGATCCAGTTCCTACGGGAGTTCTGTCTGAAGAAAATGTCCTATGATGACCAGGAAGATTTATTTGGAGAGGTCCTGAGAATGAAATTGAGCATTTAAAAGAACAGTCCATAGGAAAATGAAACTTTCTGATAAAGATGGAAGAAGGGAAAACTAGACTCAATGGTTAAAGTCCCATTACAATAGCATGTTTGGTCGTTGAGATGTTGATTTTTGAAATCACTTTGAATTTTGGTGAAGCATCTGGCCACGTTTGTGATGTCATCAGCTCTCTTGATGTGGACGTGTCTTTGTTATTCTTTATATTTTTCATGCCTTTTTTTTCAGACCAAGTTGAAATGGTATGCCACAGTTTGTAATATTTTTGGAAAAAAATGTATTATACAGTAGTTGTTACTTGGATACTCTATTTCTATAGATAATTTATTTCAAGAAAAAAAAATTCCCTTATTAAATTATAAAGGAAAACAAAAGCCTTCTAGATTCAATGTACAACTGTGATGTCATTAATGTTGCCAGTGTTCTTAATGAAATTGAAAATGTGAGCTAATTTCAAATGTTCATATCTCAAGAACCATAAATGCTATTGCAAGAGGACTTTCACCACTGAGCATCTCAAGGCCAACAACAGCTTCTGAAAAGTGTAAGTGTGTGTGTGGGGGGCCCCACCCCCCCATTTCCATGAAGAAGTTAGTGATTGCCATCCTGGGATAGTGGTCTAAGGGGAGGGGGTGTCCCCTTTGGAATATTGTTTTTATTGTGAAGGGTGCTGAGATGCAAAATATTGTGTACTGTAAGGACCAATTGTGACGTTCCTAATCCTTGCAACTTTTTTCAATTTTAAAAATTGCACTTAAATTATTTTCAGGGTGAATCTGAGGGGGGTATGACACAATGTCCCCCCTCCTCCCAAATACGCCACTGGCCATTTCCTTGACCTGAAAGGCTGCATTCCCATGACCCAACAAAATGAGTACTAAATACTCTCGGCAATGGTTCAAATGCCTGCAATTTCAGATATTTATTAATGAAAATGTCTGTCATTGAATGAGCCATTGTAAGCTACAGAAGCAGCAAAAATATGCCTATTAATTTTAGTAGGTTCTGGAAAAAAGTGGGGGACAAAATGATATGATGTTCCCACACTTTCAAAAGTGGGCGTGGGGGGGTGCATCCCCCTGTCCCCCACCTGTTGATGCCCATTCTGAGGGTAGTTAGTCCTCTTTCTTATCAGAAAGTTTCATTTTCTTCTGGACTAATCAATTAAGGTTTGGTGCCTCTTTTTTTTTTCTTTTCTTTTTTCACAAAAAAAACAGGAATCAAACCTACTTACCTCTTAAAATGTAATCAGTTTTATTTTATGATTTAAATTAAATTTTAAAGTTTTATGAGAATGATGAAAATGAAGACAGACAACTTAATTTTATTAATCTGGTATTAATCTTGCAAAGAAAATTGTAAGGAAACAAACGAAAGAAACAAAATGTGGATAGCCAGACCACTTTTAAATTGGGCCAAAAAATGTTGTTTTAAAACCAGCTCCTGCAGAGCTTGATATTAGGACAGCAAAGACATAATTGACACACCAGACCTATTTTGGGAACCACTAAGCCTTTTGGTTTTCTGGTTCTCCATAGTTTGCTATTGTTATGGGACTTCCATCATAGAATGGACTATTCTTTATTAAAGTTTTGCTTTTGGTTCAAATCAAAGACAGTATAGCGCCGAAGGCGCAAGACAGATTACTCGACCTCTGAAACCGTAGTATGAAATACCGGCCATTTTAGTAAGCAAACGCCGGGACGCTGATATACGTACCGTACCAAGACCTGTGTGTATGAGTAGTCATTGATGCCAATATTCAACCTACGACTACGTTATGGCACCCGGGAAAAAACATGTGAGTTCAGCTCACTGTTATGCTATAAATTGCTCGAATCACCAAAGTAAATGACTGACCTGCTTACTAAAATGGCAGACCCTTTGCTCCATTGCATATACTACGCACAATTGGTCTTGCGCCTTCGGCACTGTACTGTCTTTGGTTCAAATGAGGAATGTCGTTTTTTTAAATACGATAAGTGGGTGCACTCGAGTTCATCTCTTTATGAAGTTGAATTCCTATGCAGGGCCTAACTCTGCAAGATAGAATGAAATCATATGGTGTGATTTGAGAACTTATAAAGGCATAAACCTTTTCTATGAAATGTGTAATGATATACTGTACAAGTTTAGCAAACTGTATTATTTAACTTGCTGTCATATTATTTTTGTTAATCTTATAATGGCAGTTTAAAATATCAATTTCACCAAAGCTTTCAGAAATTTTATTTTGAGATTTTTTTTATTTTTTTTATTGAGAATTGTCTATAATTTCAAACCTTATACCTGGAGGCACACTTAAACCTTGCTTGCTGTTCCTTTGTTTGATGTATTGTGCCCTCCTAAGTGAAATTTGTGATATTGATAAAAAGTGCCTGATGCCCCCTCTGCTGAAATGGTGTCCACCCTACTTTACAATGTCTGGCAGCTCCACTCAAAGAGTAAACACCTATCTAAAAATCTTTGAAATACTTTGAGTACTGGTCACCTTGAGTTACTGGTTATTTTTGGTAAATACATGATTTCACCAATCTGTGACCCATTTGCATGACAACACACCGATGTACAAATAACCAGTAAGCTGGAAAAATTCATTTTGAGGTGAGAATCTACAGACATTTAAAGCCAAA
This sequence comes from Paracaudina chilensis, assembly GCA_027580055.1. Taxonomy (NCBI): domain Eukaryota; kingdom Metazoa; phylum Echinodermata; class Holothuroidea; order Molpadida; family Caudinidae; genus Paracaudina; species Paracaudina chilensis. Next base: position 4,293 of record JAODFY010004116.1, on the reverse strand, counting down.
ATCAGGGTTTGAAGCCCGAGAATTTTGCTTTTCATTTCCCTTGTAAGTTGTGATTAAAAGCCTCCTGGAATAGTTCACACCGAAATATTTCTTACCTTCAATTGCCCTATTCGCCAAGAAATTAGACCATAAATCTACGAGTGTTGCATTTTGTCAACAAACTAGATATCACCTATTGAGGCGGTATATACATAATTCTTTTCTTTTTAAAGAATATCGGTAAGTTTTGTTGCAAGTTATAAATCTTTCATGTATTGTCATGCTATATGTATTCTGATGTGGTAATAATGATGACAAATTTCAAGCCGCTCCTCTTAGCTCCTAAAAACCTCGGTATGAGTATGATTCATATATAGAGCAGAATCCTGCTCTATTTTATATTATACATTTGTTTTCATATTCCTTTGGATATTACTTTTATATTACTTTTCATATTACTTTTGCCTTGCATGCAAAGTGCCAAAATAAAACATTCATATAATTAATTATCCTCCCGCCACCCCTCCCCCCCTCCCTTTAATTGTTTTTTTTTTTTTTGGCTGTATGAGTTAACAGCGGTTAGAGCATGGAAATAAAACATAAAAATACACATATTCCACAAAGACCTAGTACACTACATGAATAGAAATAATACATCCATAATGATGCATGAAGAAAAAAGTTTGTGATATATAAAGTTCTCTTCATTTTATATAACTCTCCATATTAGTTGCATTAACTAAACATTAAAAGTCATGGTTGGCAGAGTATAGTTGTGCTGAGGTTGGAAGAGGGGGCACGGTTTATTTGTCGAGGTGGGAAGGAGGCACAGTGTTTTTGGCACCAACTTTTAAGAGATACTGGCTCTTGTTTTGTTTTGCATTACCTTATCTTCATTTTTGATACCGGGAAGGGCACACCAAACCTTGGTGGGCCTCCCCCTCCGCGATGTTGTGATCTATTTGCTAGAATATGGTGGAGCACATTTTTTATACCGGGAAGGGCACACCAAACCTTTGACGATGTATGCTATCTACTTTGCTAGCACATTAAATAGCACAAAGCAGAGCACATGTTATATCGGGAAGGGCACACCAAACCTTTGACGATGTTGCTATCTACTTTGCTAGCACATTAAATAGCACAAGGCAGAGCACATGTTATACAGGCATACTATGCATATTTGTGTTTGTAAGATTATTATTCAAGTATTTTTTTCTTTCCTTCTGATTCTTATATACCAAAAATCAATCATTCTTGTATCAAGAGCAATTCTTTTATCGGACAATAAGTTATTCTGCAAACGTTTTCAACCATTTACCAAGTTCTTTGCAATATTAGTTTTGTATAATTTAGTTTTGTCATAATTTCTATGAGGACTTCAGAAATGAAGATATACGAATGGAACATGAGGAAACCAAACTATACTGTAGTCATGCTTAGAAAGTAATGAAGGATAGCATATGTCATGATTAGTAATATTAGTATATAAACTGAATAAATAAAACTTAATTCATATTCTAAGAGAGAAAGCCACATTTTGAAGTTTAACCTTGTGATTGTTTATTTAAGTTTATTAAGGTATTAATAAGATATTAAGATCATGGGTGTAGCAACGATATGGCAGGTATGTACACCACCTGCCATGGCAGGTGCCATTCAGGGGGTGTACCACTGAGCAGTTTCTGTTATTAAAGTCAGGCAAGCACCAATTTAGCAGATAATTTTTCATGTCTGGTCACAAATGGAGCACATTAGAGAACCCCCACTACGTAATAGTTTAGTGAGCACATCGTAGATCAATTTGCACCAGAAAACTTGCAAGGAAGGTTCCGATAATTTGTGTGAAGTGCCATAATGTGTCAGTTAAAAGATTAACGAGCTTAAGTTGCCTTTCTGTTGTTAATATTTATAGTCAAGTTTATATGAACGTTGGCATTGGGTGTTTAGACGGGTTAAATTTCAGTGCTTCCCGTAGGCGCCATTTTCCATAGATGCTCTCATGATTAAGATATACTAGCTATTATTTATTAATGTGGACCTTTTAAATAATTAAAAATGTTCTTTTTAGGAAATTAAATAGGGTGATGATAATGCAGTTAGATGTGGGGGTTGAGATTTGAAAGTTATCAAGAATTATGCAGGAATACAGTTGTGTTTATGAATTTTCAATAAATTATGATTTGTGCAATGATTAATCATCTTTTCTATTTTCTTTGTTTAAATGCTTTGCAGTGGAACCTGTGGGAGGGGGGGGGGGGGGGG
>JAODFY010004008.1:0-13369 GCA_027580055.1 Paracaudina chilensis | reverse complement strand
TATATATAGTTATAGCGAGGCCACTTTTATCAGCAGCTTATATATATATGCGATAAACCCATAGCGAGGCCACTGTTATTAGCAGCTTATATATATATATGCGATAAACCCATAGCGAGGCCACTGCTATTAGCAGCTTTTCATTCATCGTGTCTCTTCGTGCTGTAATTAGTTGAGATGAAAATTATACATTTTTTGTTGAACGTTAACTTAAATAAAGAGGTCATGGCACATACAACACCAAAAAAAAAACACACAAAAAAAAAACAAGATTTTGACAAGACAATTGTCTGTCTGTACCAGAGCTGACGTTATATAGTTATTGCACAATCATCTGATATTTATGTTTAGTTCAATAAACCTTGGTATCTCATCAATGTTAGAAGATATAGTTGTATATACATGTACATTTATATGCAACTACATGACCTTTGAGAAGTTCTGAGAAACCATTAGCACTTTTTTTTTTTAAAGATTTGAAGCACCGAATACTGCACATGGCGTTCAATGCACTGTCCCAGTCTATGTATGTTCTATATAATAGTACTGTACCAACGCTCACTGAAGTAGGTAATATTCGCTTTGGATTATAAACTATCGCCTAAATTAGCATTTTGGCAAAATCCAATATGAAAAGATATATTTGTCGTTAAGAAGAAAAAAAAATCCCAAATCGGAAGTTCGTCTTCTGCTGTCGACGAGGTAATTTTCTTTACACAAAGTTTGTGCATTCGTTCGTCCTTATGTTATCGGTGTTTAGTTTTTAATTTGCCCTTCAAAGCTTTGCAGATTGGACTACAGGCGGTGACATGCGGCGTATCAGTTCCTCGCTAATTGGCGAATCACAGATACAATTATGTACATGTGCTTTTGTTAATTTAATTGGCGGGAACGTCTTGAGGGGGATTACATCGCGTAAACACGTCTAGGTTTCTTTTCCATCCCTAAATATTTAAGGTATTTTAAGAATCAGAGAATAAATAGTATTAAGAGGAACAAGAAACCCAGAAAGGTATTCAGACATGAATGTCGCTTGTACTGTTACCAAGGAAATGTTGTCTTATAACATACGAAAAACACAGAACAACTTGTCCATCTGCTATTGTCAAATTGGCCGGAACATCTTGAGGGACATTAATTCGCGTTTATACGTTTAGATTTTCCACCCAGAAATATCAAGGCATTAAATAGGCCAATAATTGTAAGGGAGTTACTCAGACTGAACAGACAAAACATACATGTTTGATTAATTTTAACAACATACATGCATTGTGGCCATGTAAATGTATGGAACGACATGTATACTATGTGGTTTTTTATTTGGCACTGGTATTTATTAAGGAATACGATATACTTGATCAAAGAAATGTTTTCTTAGCCCGGGAGAAAATTATAGGAACATGTTATACTATTTTAATTACAGAGCGTGTCACCGTTGAATTGAAAGCATAGAACGCATGCGCAAAGCATGGGTTATATTAACAAAATAGCCTGTATCCCATCATTCTAGAGCACATTGCTTAAAATGATCCCAAAATTTCTTTCTTTCTATGACAAAGTCCGTAATTATTTGTGGCCAAGAAATAATATTATAAAGTGGCTTGTCATCGGTGACAAATTATAAGAAATTATTGCTACAATACAAAAATGATTGCTACAAGGGACATGGTCTATGCTATAAAGTAAGCATCTATCTATAACAGTTAGTCTGGAAATATCTTGTCGTTCTGGAAATGCGCCCGAGGAGGCCATTTTTTGGTAAAGTCGAATATAAACTTCTGAAGTAATGTGTGTATTGCTTTAACCCGTACGACTGGTGTGAAGCCATTTTTGCTATATATAATATAATACAAGTGATATATGTGTGATATTTGTCGTCACGTAGACCCTCAACAGAATTCACCAGTAGGCCTACTATGACTATGTTCACGTGCTATGAATGTTAAAATCATATTTTTCATTAGCTACACATTAACTTACCACTTATTAATAATTAACATGTAGACTCCGCTGCACTATAGGAACCAATTATTGGATTGTTCACTGTTTGAGTAATACTTTTATTTTACTTTTATTAAGAAAGAGTTTTTTTTATGTTGAGCTTATGCATAAAACATGAAATGAATCACATTAATATAACCCTTTGGCATTCATAATAATTGTTGTTATTAAAAAGTCTCCGGGTATTTTGCCAAACTAAACTATTTACTTAAAACTTGGAGATATTTTGTTTAAATGTAGGATAAAAAATAATGTATTTTTTAAATGTAGTTTTTAAGTGAGCTTTGTATTGCTGAGTGGTATAAGTAGGTTGCGAGCTGCGACATTTTTTGTGCTGTAAGCTGAGGTGTTGGTGTAAGATTGTAATCTGCAGTTGTGTTGTCTTTCCAACCCGAAAATACAATATATAAGTCTAGCAATATCTACACCATAAGTCATTTAGAAAGTTACTTTATTGTGGTATTCACAAGAAATCTTACAAGTATGAAGTAAAATATTTTTATAGTAACCTACAAATTTACTCATTATATGCTACAGGATTGATGGACTAGTTTCGTGACTATATCCTATTTCATAACAAACTAAACCGTTATAGTCATAATCACACCGGACCTATACAATTTCCCACGATTGAACAAAATGGAAATATACGTTTTAGTGGCATCAATAACGGAAACCATCGTCTGTAACGAGGATATATTAGCTCATGTGGTCACAACTTATTGACGTTACGGAAATAACCTATAAGCTCAAAAACACACACAACGTGACGAAGCCGTTCCAACCGCAGTCTTATATTACACAGGGCTGATGCGCACTTTTTTACATGGTTATTAAATTGTGATTGACGATGACGAAACAATGCTCGGAAAGAAAAAAAAACGTCTGATCCATGCCAGCAAAGAAACAAAGAAACGTGTACATTCAATTAATTGTACGCCACCAATTAAATTCATTCAACGGTGGAAAACGTAAAGAAGCATTTGTTTTTCTTTATAAGTTAATTGGTTATTTTTTTTTGTTGAAAAATATGATCTATGAAATAATACATTTTTCAAAAATAATACATTTTTCAAAAATAATACATTTTTCAAAAATATTACAAAAGTTGGCATATACCTATTCACATTGGTATATAAAACCATGGAATAATGAATGAAGAATTGGTCCAGTCTGCAAGCAGAGGCAAAAAAAGTTCTGTGGCCAGGTAACTTACTATAAGCGACTATAATTAACAGTTATCCAACCCATGTGAACTGATGACATCACAAATATTGCAACTGAAACTGATTTCAAAAATCAATCTAAACGACCAAAAAATGAAATTGTAATGGGACTTTCGCCATTGAATGTATAGTTTGTCTTCACTGAACTATTCGTTTAAATGTAAGCCATAGTGTGATCTGTCACGTCATGTCGAGTGCGTCTCTAATTAATTGTACGCCTAGCAGAAAATGAAACGATATTCCAGTAATAAAAAATAAACAGCAACAAACAATAATGAAATACAAATAACAACGCAAGGTGTAATTAATTATATCCAGGCAAACATTTAAAACACATAAATGATAGAGAACGTCAAAACAAGCTCACTCGTGGTCCATTCCCCAATGGGTCCTTTTGCAAATAAAATAATATATTCAAATGATAATAATTGGACCAGTGATCTTGTTTTGAAGGTAACTTTCATATTTGTGTTTGAAATGTTTCATGTATAGGGCCAAATTAACACACACAAAAAAAAATTGCCATCGACAATGTTCCACGAAATTATGATTGATACTGATTTATTGACGAATTACATATATTGCCACACTAAAGTATGAAAATGTACCCGTAGTTTAAATGATTGCGCAATGTAGCTCTAATGGACAATGACGTCACTTCCGTGCACCACACATTTTCTTTCCATGTACTATGTCGTACTTTGCGTGACGTCGCGATAATCATTCCGAGTCGATCAAAACAGTGGATCGATATCCGATCAATAGGTTTATATAAAGTGTCATTCATACCACGCTGCTAAAACAAAGTAACAACACCACATGTACCATTATATTTGTAGTTTTTTTTTTAAGTGATAATATGAACACGAACACGAGATATAGACGAGGGTCGGGCAGGTAATCCCTCTCAAATACATTTTCAGTATAAGTCTACTGAAACCCCAAGCCTTTGGTATTGATTTCCTAAAGGATGCTATAAATTTTCAGTGAGAGGGTCAAACACGATACAATTATACAAAATGTCCATGCCCCATAGCTCTAACCAAACATCCCAATTGGGCTGGTCTACTCGATATTGATAAACACAAGTACACATATTTTAGTGCAAACCATATGCAAACGATTCCATGTAGTCACCGCTTCAAATGATACCTTCCTCAAAGCAAATTAATACTAAAAATAAAATATATGTCATTTTAATTTTCATGACAGGTGGACATTTAATTAAGTGAACATGCGCGCATATGCAACTAATATCTATGTGGCAGATCACATTGTGCGCTGTATTATAAGTTACTTTATTATGTTGTTTAGCAGAAATATAAAGGTTAGGTTCTATAATATTTTAATAATAATGGTAAGACTATATATAGCCCATCGTAAGAGCCTATATAGCATACTTGGCATATTTATCATTTGGCTAATATCCTCAAATTTGTTGATTGATCATGTGGTCGTGCAAGAAAGCGCTCGCTGATTATTACAGCAAACAAATGATATTAGCCTCTTTACGCCTTAGTAACATCTTTCGCGCAATTGCATATATGCAGGCACCATATATATACCCACCGATATCCATCAATTGATCACTTTTACGAATTTCATTTATATTTCAAAATGTCGAATAAATCCAAGCAAGTTGATAATAATTTTTGCCAAGCTATAGACCTTGAAGTTATCGTTTCGCCATCGGTGGATTTCGAACTTGACTTTCGTTTGTCCGGTTGAAGAAATTACCCTCTTTCTGTCTCGTTCCTTTTTTGTCTTAAATACAATATACCTCCCGGTAAGATGTCACCGTGACTCTTGAGATTACGACAGATCTTAATTGGTTACAAGTTACCTTGATGGAGAATTTCCGGCCAAATATCACTCCTTGGTACTTATCGGTTCACTTAAATTGTCAATACCCTGTTAAATCTGGATGAGGCAGGTCTAAGTGCAGGGGTTGTATTTTTCCTACCTCTCTCGAGAACTTTGTCAGAGGGTTGTTGATTTATTCCGTTGTTTTCGCTTAGGGCTAAACGCGGTGGCAGAGTGAAACGACAATATTACTTAAGCCAACCTTTTGGGAGATATCGAAAACAAGCTTGTCTATTAATTAGGTTCGATGGATTTATAATCCGGACTGCAAGGGGCCGTCGGGAGAAATATGTTTTGCCGAGGGGACATCTTTATATAATTACCTTTTCTTGTTTCTTTTGACCGTGGGATGAAATTAACTTTGTTTGCCACCCGGTGTGATGATGTAAGACATAAATTGTGTGGCGCTTCTTCAACTTGGTATTCGGATTCTAGGTTGAAGCGAGCACAACATTTAAACCGTTTCGCGAATGTGAATGAGATTAATATGTACATATGATATGCACAGAGGCCACGCCTTCAGGTCTCACAACAATTATTTCCAGGGCCATACGCTATAGCTATATGACTAATTGTCATAGAGGTCTGAGAGTTCTAAGATGTAATTACATGATTTTCAATATTTTTATCCATTAATGCCCGATTCATGAAGGCTTTTACTGAAATATTACGTTAATGGTATTTGGATAGTTCTGAGTTGGTCATTGTTACCATTCGTTCTGCGCATGCGTGCGTACTATAATTACTATGTGCAATGATACAGCAGTTTATAGGCCTTAAGAGGGTTTATACGTAAAATATGCTTTAGCTTTAAGCTCTAAAACTATGTATTGATTAAAGTTACATGAGCAATACAAAAATTAGGAGACTCCAAGATGGGATTCCTGGTTGTAGAATTATATTCAGGTAAAAATTTGGGATTTGGCTGATTTGCAATTGGTGATAATTATAGTCGCTTATAGTTACCTGACCACAGAGCTTTTTTTGCCTCTGCTTGCAGACGACCAAATACAGGAAGCACATAATGTGCACGGCCGATTATTATTATTTTTTAAGCCCCCCCCCAAAAAAAAAAAAAATCAAGCAACCAATCACAATCAATTTTGTGATCCTCGGTGTAGGTGATCCTCGTCAAATGACGTCACTACTCACCCACTATATTTGTATCCGTGCTCTGAATTTTATTTTACATTTCCCGGTTCGTTTTAGTTTGCCTCTTTCGTTGTCATGGATACATGTGTTTCTTACATGTGTTCGCATTGTCAATGATTTTTTTCTATGCATGGTTTGCGCAAAATATGATAGAAATCGTAACTTAGAGAATTTAAAAAAAAAACGAGAAAATGTTTGGAAATTTGTTATTTCAGATGCGTTACACGCAGATTTATATATATGTCTATGGCTATAACACGGTAGATAAATCTAATTTGAATCTAAGATATGGCTATAACACGGTAGATAAATTTTACTCATACAACCCACATACAACCACACGCGATCTTTCACCCTAGTCGTAGCCATAAAAACACGATGGACCGTGTAATCGCCGCGTTCCATTCCTCTTATACCGGGGATGACATATGTACTATAATTATTACGCAGCTAACGTTGAAACACAAAACCCGCAAAGTGGCTGAAGTTTTAGGTCTTGTTAACGTGATCATTGACGAGCGATTAACGGCCATTTAGTCGTTCAGTACCTCCTCTTGTCGGAAGAGCCTCTTGACGAGTATCCATCATTTACTTCAACAAGGAGTAAGATGAAGGAGGTGTTCAGCCCGTCTGTTTCTCACTTCAAACTCAAGTGACTTTTTACTCTCTCGTTGTTTCGGTCTGCACTATCGGTTATGCATGTCGCGGAACTGGCTTACCGCGTCGAGTGTGGAACAATAATGGTAGAAGTGAACATGGAAATATCTTGTGTTAGTGAATTTGGAAAACTGTTGGTGTTAATATGAGGGGAATTCATTAACACTGATTGAATGAAGAATGTGATCGGTTGAAAATCCAACGGGAGAAGGCTATTCATAATCATTTGTGAACAGTTTATATTAGGATTTTACTAAAGACTATAACGAATCATGAATAAACCATTACCACGTGAACTCCCCAGTATATATGATGATGTGATTTTATGTTTATAGACTCGACAGCTCATTTTATTATCATTATTTATTGACTGATCATATATTTCACGGTTACACAGTTGTAAAATTGATGAGCCAGATTGTGAGGCCTTTTAATTTTAATTAAAAGCAAAAATCAAAATTAAATTTTTTAACATTAGGCTATATCAAACCCAGCTAATAATTTTGGTCTCCAAATTTGGTAGGGCGTGATTGTTAATTGATAAGGTACTCAATTCTATGCATGGCCAAATTGAGATATCGTAACGTAATCCTATAAACGATGCACATGTCTTGTTCGGTCAATGGCATTTGGAATATATACATGCGCAGTTTGCATTTAACTGCGTTTCGATCTGCGTATGCTCAGTATTCATGCTCTGAGACTCTCCAGATGGTACATAGATATGTGGGGGTTATTTTATAGACCGGGAGGCTTAGAGGCGCCGTCTCCTCTGTACGCATTACCTGAATTCCAAGGCCCACTGGAGAGTGAATTGTGGTAGACTTAATATTTTAGAAGTCAATATATTGTCCCTTTTGTTAGAACGCCACAAACCATTGGAACGTAAGGGTTGGCAAGAATGAAACAAAACCCAGTCGCAATTTAATACGGATATTAAGTAGAGACCTGTCACACCTTATCACCATAAAAATTAGTTGCGATTATCTAGAGCCAGTGTGGCCGCATAGGAGGTCTTTAATGCGACTAAAGAAAGAGCTTATATATTTATTTCATTAACGTCAATTACCTCTGAATGTAAAAACTGTTGGCACTTAACCGAATGACAGGCAATTAACACTATACGCTCATAAAATGCGCCGTTGCAGGGTCGATGTGACTGTTTTACAAGGTTATATGTGATTGGTCCGATCACGGTTCTGATACTATGACGAAACAATGCTCTGAAAGAAAACGATGTGTGTGGCCGGCAAAGATTATAATTCAACGAATTCACAATCAGTGAAAGAATAAAAAACATAAACAAATAATCCAAACGTATACATCCAATTAAAAAAATTATGATTCCAATATCTAATATAAACCCTACCAACAACTAATTACCAATAAGCATGTTCTCGGTTCCAAGTACGCACGCGCATATCTGCTGCAGTAATGCCGTGATTGACTCAAAGCAGCAACGAACATTCATACATTAAGCACGTACCAGTAGCGCCATACGCGCCATCCGCGCCATCCACGCCATGTTTTCTTATGTTTTGCTATACTTTATATTAAAGTGATATGTATTATCAAATTTCCTGGCAGACGTATAATTTATTACGTGTACCCTATAGCTCTTATCGTACGTTTCAATTAATTCTGTGGGCTAGACTTATAGGACACTTAGTACACTGTAAGTTATTTTATTGTGTTCTTGGACATTCATATCACGATTAATGTGTAGAGTATTTTGGTAACAATGTATAGACCACATAGTCAATTTAAACTTTAAACTGTCCTATATTTGTATTTCGTCTTGTTTGTAAATTTATTTACCTCAGATAATCTGTAAATTCCTTGTAACCGTTTTCCTCCCCATTTTCATTTCATTACCTCGCCAAAATGACTTTTACAGACCTCTCCATGAATTTCATGATTGGCCGAAGCCCCAACGCAAATGAACTGACCAAAAGTTGAAAGAGAGAAAAGACTAGCAAGTTAAACATATTGACAACCATGACATGCTGTCGAAGTTGACAGCTGTCAGATTTACATATTTAGCTGTCAATGGTTTTAATGCACTGTCCAGGTCAATCCTGGATCAATACAGAATATAATTTCGGAATTAATGTTAAAATATAGTCCCAGAAATCAACTCTGAACCGCACTGCTTTTATTGTTTATGACAGTAAGGACACCTCCTCCTTCACTTCAAAAGGATATTTGCTGTGTAATTGGAACCATAAATAAATTACTCTATTTGCGAGTCAGCATCTTTTAAAATCTAACTTCAATTCTCGGTCACTCCGAAAACAAATACAATATTCTTGTGGTAATTCCACTTTGAGTCATGTCATAGGGACGAATCAAGACAGAATATAATTTCGGAATGAATTGTTTAGTTAATTAGTTAATATATAGTGACTTGAAATCAACTCTGAACCGCAGTGATTTGCGCATTTTATGAAAGGGAGAAAACCTAGCTCACTTCAAACTCCTCCTTGCCATGTAGCATTCTCTCTAAGTGGCAATTTTAATAAGATATCAGAGGGCCCGTCGTTCCGTGCTATAGAGTTATAAATCTACCCCTTCAACTCGCGGTCACTGTAAAAGCAAATATAATATTCTTGTCGAAATTCCAGTGTGAGTCTTGTTCATTGCAGGAAAGAGGTCAATACGGAATCATTAATACAGAATATAAGTTTGGAATGAATTCATGTTAAATTTGCTGAACCGTTTTGCTTTCAGTGTAATTCATGACAGGAAGGATACCTCGTTTTAAAAAAATAGCTTCCATTTTGCATATATAAATTATATTTATTCTAATTAGAAACATAAATAGGCTATTTCATTTTATTTGAAAGTAAGCATCTTTTCACGCTACAGTTATATAAATCTATACCTTTAAACACTCTAAAAAAACACTATAAAAACAAATGATTGAGTCTGGTTCACAACTTCACAGGGACCTAAATTTATTTAAATGTAATAACTCTCTACTAGAATATGCAAGTCAACTGCTGAACTGGACCGCTTATTTTTGTATGATCTTTATAAATAGGTGTTACGGGAAAACAATTACTTTAAGCAGATACCGGTACTATATTTGAGGGTATATAATAAAAAATGGTCAGCTTATATGTTGCTGTCATGCAGTCACTGATGTGCGTATAAGGATTCATTCTGGCTGTATAAACTCTGCCCAAGGTGTATGTGATTGATCGAAATCCATGCATAATTAACTAGGAACGAGCCGAGCAGATTTCTATAGCATATTCAGGCTGCCGAGATAATGAGCGAACCTCTCAATATATGTTATTAGATTTATTAAGTATAGAAATGCACGCAATCGTTTCTGGCTCACATTGGCAGCCTGCCGAATACGAATATGCCTATTCACTGAATTTTGATTTGACATCAAAACTTCCGCTTCGATAGTCATGGATCGTATTTGGCGCCTTTTTCTGTGATATATCAGTATGTTAAATTCTAATTGCAGTCTAATTGATTTTTGACATTTCCACAAAAAACATGACTCATGCAGTTCGTTGCCATGGAACCTTCATGATGTTTTGGTAGACATTGAGGAAGACATTGTGAAAAAATAATACAAACTCGTAATTACGTTTAACTTAGTTAATGAAACCGACGTTTTTTAACTTTCCGAATAGATTATTAATTTGTGGAAATAGCCTGTTAAACACATCCATGCGGATGGAGCCCACACAAAGAGATTGCAAATGCGCGTCTTTTTCCTCGAAAAGGAGGCGTCTGCATAATATTACGAATGGAGTTCGTAATTGTGATTTAATCAAATAATCACAAAAATATAAAGTTAATAAATAAGATTTATTTGGCCGTAATTGATCAGAATATTATACGGCCGCCTAATTTTGTTATCTTGTTGTTATCTTGTCAACTCATACCGGTACTTTTTCATATAGAGTTTAATCATTATATTGAATTGATGCGAAATTAGAGTACACGCTAAGATAAATCTGCGCAAAACATAATTTCCGGTATGGCGAACTAAACATGCCGTGGCTGTGGAGCCGGGAGATTATCTATATAAAACATGTACGTCTGGAAATGTCTTGTTCAAAAAGAGAGATTTTTAACGTTTTTCACCGTTATCAGGAAATGACAAAATGACCAAAAATGACAAAATGACAAAATCCACAGTATGTTATTTGGCTATGCTTTGTCTTCATATTCTCATGTGGAGTATCCCAAAACGAGCTTTTCAATGGCCCGCTGTGTTGGAGAATACCGGTTAGCATCGTAGTATCAAGCTGCGCCGTGTGCTCCCATGCCGATCTATACTGTATTGCCTGGAAATATCTGGCAATTCTGGAAATGAGCCCGAAAAGACCGATTTTTACATTTTTCACCGTTATCCAGAAATGAATATTCGCTGACCTGTTTCAGCTGACACAATTGCCTAGACCCCAGGGCATAACTCCCTATACCTTTTATAATGAACATCTATACTCGCATCCCTGCTTAGTGCTCAGCATGCAGGATACGAGGAGGATCTTTCGTTAAGTAATGCCTTTGGGCAAATGCAGTCGTGCCAACATATATAGTAAACGATATAAAACAATAACACAACAAAGTATTTGAGAATCTTATCTGCCAAGTATGTTGATTTCGAATCTACCACATATTTGGCGACTTCGGCGATTGTATAGGTTGTTATGGCAACTCACATGCTGTATTTTAATGGTGATATGTCGTTTCCATTTTACTGGGAGGCGTACAATGAATACAAAACGTGTGTTACAGCTACTAATACATTATATGACGGATCATACTGTGGGCTATGACGTATTATCATTGTTATCCAGATATTGTATATATATACATCCACATAATATATGTTTGTTTATTGCAACTCGTATGAACAATTACTTTACTATACGCCTCCCATGAAAATGTAAACGATATATCGCCTTTAAAGAACACATGATTCGTTATAAGTTGATATGTCGTGTTATTTCTCAATTTACAATGTTTTGATAATAATGCTTAGACGATACAGACGGTACGGCATTTTTCTTTTAAAAAACTTTTTGCATATTCATGATTTAAAAATGGTAATAAAACATCTTTATAAAATTACAAAATAACTTTTTAAGAAGGCATCTGGGAATACTTTGCCCAATCTAGAAGTGGCCCCGAAATTTTGCCCGTTTCCAGGTTGGACAAGGTATTTCCAGAGACGTTTTGTCCGGATCTTTTGTCTGCGCACTCCACTATGACGCAACGAAAGGCAGTTAGTTATTTCTCTTGTCAAAATACTGTCCTGATTATGATGACTAAAGTGCCTCTGAATTTGGTGATCGTCTGCATAACCAACAACAGTGAAACCACATCCTTCAACCAAAGCAAAGAAAGATCTAATATAGATATTGAACAGGACCGGTCCAAGGACTGGTCCCTGTGGTACACCGTAGTTGAGAACAGATGTTTTGGAGTAGTCATTACCTATCTTAACTCTTTGACCACAGCCAACCAAGTAGGACTTATACCAGTCAAGAGCAGTACCAGCAAGCCCAATTTCTGAAGATAAGATATCAAGAAGTTGATCATGTTCAATCGTATCAAATGCTGAGCTAAGGTCCAGAAAAATAAGAACAGAGGTGTTGCCATGATCAGAAGCAGTGATGACATCATCAACAACATGCATAAGGAGAGGTTCAGTGCTATGAGCTTTTTATAGCCATACTGGGAATGGATATGAAGATCATGATCCAACAGATGATTATCAAGTCTCTTCAAAACAACGCGCTCAATAACTTTCCCAATGAATTTCAAATTGGAAATGGGTCTGTAGTTTGTTAAGATCCGCAGGATCCGTACCAAGCTTCTTAAGAGCAGGGGAGATGTCAGCCACTTTCAGACCCTCAAATGACCCAGTAACAAGAGACAAGGTAACAAGGGAGCAGATCGAGGGGATAAGAATATCAATGTTGTCACGCAGCAGAGCCGAAAGCAAGGGATCACTAGCGGAGCATTTGACACCATGATTAGTAACAATACTAGGAATTTCGTCAAGATCAGTCAGAGTAAACTTATAGATAACCTATTACCCTCGAATTTAACATAATTAGTATGATTAACATCAGCGTCATCAATATTGTTACGCAACAGTCTGATCTTATCAAAAAAGAAATCATTGATTCTTTCAGTGAGGTCTACCGCGTTAGTATAGGAAGGAAGAGTACAATCATCATTGCTGCCATTGATTTGAGTGAAAAACTTCGAGTTTCTGTCTGTTATAATGTCTCTTCTTCTCGAGTGAAGCAGACGTTTGCATTTCTCCTTTCCAGAATAAAGATCAGACGGTCACTCTCCAGTTTGGACGATTTCCATTTCCTTTCCGCTTTTCTTCTTTCCTGTCTCAAATTCTTATATTCTGCATCAGACCAAGGTGCGTAATCAACAACCATTATTTTCTTAGTCAGAATTGGAACATGCTTATCGAG
>JAODFY010003897.1:0-13370 GCA_027580055.1 Paracaudina chilensis | reverse complement strand
AACTTTGCAACGCATTCGGTAAAAAACATTTTCGACAAACTGACCGAATCAACCGCTGAAATTCTTTCTAAATCATCGATGGAAAGTACCAATTCATGTATATTCAGGTCTAGAAGGCAGCTTGTTTCCCAAATAAGCTATTGCTTTTTAGCCACACAGCCTGGAACCACTCAAAGTTATAATGGCTTGTATTCTTCAGTTCTTAGTACAGGGTAGAGGGTTAAATGTTTGGCAAGAAGCTGGGTCATCATCTACCACCAGACAACTTATTAATCCCAGTTGTCCATCTTTAATGTTAATAGTTTTGGATGATCAGACAACCGTTGAATTCGAGCGGGAATATTAGGTACTCACCAACAGTACTATATTTATCATAGAGTAGCTCATTCAACATTTTAAATCAATTCTTGAATGATAAATCTTTAGTTACAAAACTTCAATTCTAGAAGCTCAGCAATGAAACAAAATCACACCTGATCTGCTAGCATGAGGACTGTTTTTAAGCTGAATTTTCTGTCACAGAAGTTGAAAAGATCTTCTAGGCTCGGCCCAAGTAGGTCCATGACCATTATGTTGTGATCGTTTTCTGTTCCGTACCATCTGAAAAAAATAAGGGAACAAATGGATGTTGAGATGCTCCACCAAAAGATGGGACTTAACAATTGATGCCTTCATGAACATGACATTTATATATTAGTTAAGATTTCATTTAGTACAAATGACTATTGAAGTGTCCTGGAGTTTTACAAATATCACAGAGCAATCAATTTCCTCAAAAATCAAATTTCCTATTAAAAGTTTTTGGTCTCATCTCACCACAGAAACATAGTCTTCTGAGAGGACTTACATTGCCTATGTTTTTATTGTTATTTACAGTATATATATGTTAATATTGAATGAATATTAATGAAGAGGAAGGACTAAAAATTCAATTCTTGAAATGTCAATCAATTTTGCAACTGTAAGCTTGATTCACTTCATAATGTACCTTTATGGTACAATGGTATTAAAGTTAGCAGGTACACATTTCTCTAAAGTGCAAAACATCATTTTATTGATCATTAAATAGTAGTACCACATAGAAAATTAATATTGGATAATATATATATATATATATGTTGGTGATGGACAGAAGATAATCCAGGGTGTTAAATAAATAAGAATTTGGAGCTTTAAGATAAACATTTTTAAATCCAGCACAGTAAAATGGAATGTTGCTACCCTCAGAGTCTCAGTATATTTATTTACCTTATTTTAGGAACTGCAGCACCAGGACCTGCTAGAAGTAACTTGTAAACTTTGCTCTCGTATAAAAGTTGAGGATGCCTCGCTTTTGTAGATTCCATTTTAACACCGACTTCCTGCAAGTTAAGAAGGAGTGAGCATCTTTCAAATGATTGCAGTGTAATGTGAAATAATATAACACTGGTAATATGAAAGTGTAAAATCCACTTCATGGCACAGAGAGATTACATTTAAAAAATTGTATGCATTGGCCACAAAGTGTTGAGTCCATTTGGCATTGTGGTGTCTGGTGTGTTCTGCTTCTTGTTGAAGGGGCTGACTGGGGAGGGGAAGAAGAATTTTCAGAATGTTTTCTTTTATATTAATGGTGCCTAAATTCAAAATGGTTTATAATACAGTGCATGGTCTAGGATGGGTGACTGGCTACTGTGGGAGCAATATAGCTTTTATCACTATGCAATAGGGCTGTCCTTAGACAACATACCCCGCACTGGTAATTCCCAAAAAGAATTCTTATGATTATAATTATACTCATTGGACTTCAAGTACAGTTTTGTGTTGTTTACGAATCAAACTTTCCTCAAAATTTAACACAAACTGCACAGAGATAACCTATGCACATCTGCAATGTACCATACAGGATATATAATTAATATAATTGTACTCTACAAGTGTACATGTATACATACATATTTTCATGCACTAGTCATGCATAAATGATTTAGTACAGTATTGTGTGAATTGGTTTCTCATGTATGTTTTGAACTAGCCTCGGTCTACCAGCCATACTGTACATAATTTCTGAGCCCTGCAACAATTACTCACTACTCCCAACATACAACTTTTGGAGTATTTATTCACTTTAAGCTAATGTATGTGTGCAAATAGAACTAGCAGAACTGGCCATATGAGTATATTTACATTAGATGATGTGACTGACATTTGGTAAGACTCCACCTGGGAAAGATTACTTTCTATATAACTTATACCTGAATACCACCCCTGGAAAATTTCCCAAATATTGTGGGCACACAAATTTTGTAAACCCAGATTTCTAGCTGACACTAAGTGGAGGGCCACCAGAGGTTGGCGCGAAGCATGGTCTCAAATGTCCCCAGGTTGCCTTCCCAGACTTTGTAAGCTGCACCTTAACATTCTTCATTTTGACATATTTGAGATTTCATGTTTAAACAAGAGCCCAAGGGCACTATGGTTCCTTGCTTAGATGTATATGACAATGATTATTATAAACATAACGTTTATAAGTGTGACCCAAAGGGGACAAATAATTGTGAGCCCAAATGGTACAAATAATTGTGGGCCCAAATGGTCCAAATAATCGAGGGCAATCCATGGAGTTGCACATCTCATCACCATTTTACCTCAAATGACCCCAGGTGACCTCCATATGAGCTTCAACATTTTCAGCACAAAATGTTCATTATATGTACCAAGTTTCATGTAGATAAAACAATGTTTAGTAATTTGACCTCAAATCTTACACTATTCCACACACTTAAGCAATAGGGAGTTTCAATAGGGAGTATACGGTAGCCCGTAATGCCATAATATTACTATTTAGGGCTAAAATAAGCCCCCCCCCCCCCTTCATCAAAATACAAAAAATTGCACACGATCATGTACATGCCATTAACGGACGTCCATACCAACTTTGAACTTACGGCTACTGAATAATTGCAATTTTAACATTTTTACGTTTGACCCCATAACCTCATTAATATTCATGAGCACCAAAAAAAATAGGGCACACCTTCTCCATATAGCGGATCTATAGTCCAAGTATGGCCTCAATCCAACTTTTCCTTATTGAGCTAGACACACACACACGCCAAGTTGAATGCATATGTTCCTTTTGCTAAACAAGGAACCAATAACTTGCCCCAAATTTTCCTCAAATGACAAATATTCTGGAGATTCTGACCATGGGCGTAAAGAAAATGTGGACCCCTGGACATAGCTTACTAAATTCTGGTACTCCAATTGAGCATTTGGTGGTTAACATGTACAGTACTATATCAATGACATCTCCAAGCCTTTTATTCTGGTGAGCAGATGCTGTCACACACTTGCATATAGTCTCAGCTGGGTTGTCTGCCTGATGCCTATTTTTATTGATGAATTCCTCTTTAAGATGTCCTTTCCATGACCCATATGGTCTAGGAAACTTTAATAACTGATATTAACTACTGTACCTAGCAAAAAATAATGAGAAAACCTTTGATTCGCTGCTACCTCATGGTTGAATTACGTTTGACTCTGTGTAAAGGTGGTAGACTGTACTGTAGATTCCTCATACTCGCCATAGGAAACAAACATACGAGAACAAAACATTCAACAGTCTCACACAGGATCAGCATGCTGTGTTTGTGTTCTAATATCTTGAATTCCACCTCTTGCAAAATCACAATTGTGATATACCTACAATCCTCGACAAAAATGATTGGACAAAATAGTCATTAGCCAGCCGACCTTTTGCCATCAGCGCGCCCCCATCCCCGATTCAATGTTTTACCAAAATGTGTTCAGATGCTGAGCATAAAGTCAAATTAATTCTAACATATTGTGAGTGGTAACCTAGATTAAAAGAAAATCATAACAGAATTATGTATTTATATGACCTACTATATAATGGAACTATAATATATTATATATATATGTAGACGGAAAAACTGTATAACAACAGTGCTACAAGAATGAATGGCTGGATCTCGGAAGAGAGACAAAATAGCATTATATAGGCTTGAAATTCAGTAAATAAAACAGCCATTAAAGCTTTTTGCAAAGCTTTCGAACAATACTAGCTCTTCTTCAGTGCTTGATCACGGCAAAGTGACAAGGATTGTAGGAAACTTGGAACATTTAAACAGTCTCACTTTTACAATAACAGGATTATCTGTTATATAATATATATATATAAAATAATGGTTAATGGTGAAAGACTTAAAATCACCCGTAAAATTATCTTAACATGAGGAAAGGACCAATTATATCGATGTTTTTTTAATTTGATTAATATCATGGGTTTTGCGAGTGTTCTTGCAAGTGTGATTTTGCGAGTGTGATTTTTGTGGGAGCACGGTGTGGGGGGAGTGGGATGGCGGTCCGGTTAGTACGGGAGAGTCTGCGAATGGGATAATAAGGAATGTTTACCTAAAGTCCTAAATTCCTGAGTGTTTCTAAAGGTCTCAACATTTGAAGGTAACTTCCATTTTCCAAATAGCCCCACGGTTAACCAGTGACCTTACCACTGTTGACCATTGACCTACACACTATTCCAATGAGGTTAACAGTCAACCGATGATATTGTTAGAAAAGATATAGTTATAGTATCAAAGACTTTTACTATTCATAAATGATTAACAGTTGCAATTATTTTGAATCCCTATATTCTAGGTAAATTTTTACAAACGAAACGATTCAAAGGAAGTTGTATATACTTTACTTATGTGTACTTGAATGTATTGCTGTATGTCTATTAGTTACAAAAATATGTGATTATCTATGGTCAACCGTGGGTTAAATTGTGTAATGTTTCCCCTTGTTCCATTACCCTGATTTACATGGTTTTCAGCACTTGGCACATGTTGGCCTTCCATGACCTAGGTAACTTCTTTTAAAATCAAATTGGTTCATCTACTCAATAAGGCTGACCTACATACTGTTGCGCTGTGGTCACTTAATACGGCATCTGTATCTGACAAGGGATAGTGTTCTAGGAGGAATGTTAGTTCTTCTTTCACAGGTATTTGCATAATCTATGTTATATGAATGTTGGCCTTGCAGCATGCTTGTACGGGGAACGCCATTAGAGTCGCCCTGGCTATTGTGGGAGAAGGTTGTTGTGTAGATTTTGTTGTTGTTGAAACGAGCAAGAAATTATGCTCCGCTAAGAAGCCCTAATACCAAGTTGTTTTACAGAAAATTAAATTATCGCTTTTTGGTTATTCCTTTGTGTCCCCGAGTTCCAATCTCCCTCCGTTGAGCACCCCTTCAGGTCATATCAATGAAGTACTTACAAATTATGAGTTGCATCCAAGTTCCTCCTATTGAGTTATCCTAATTACAATGTTTGCAACAATTTTTTTAACTTAAGCTAAATATACTTTGAGTTATAGCTTGATTACAAGGCTTTTAGTTTTTGGCCCATGTTGACCTCAAATGACCTTTGACCTCTTAAAAAATAAATAGGGTTCATCTACTCAATATGGCTAACCTACATACCAAGTTTGACTTCCATCCACCTTTCCCCTATTGAGATAGCCCGATTACGAGGCGTCACATACACACGCCAACGTGATTACATAGATTCCTTTTACCTTCAGCAAAGAATAAAAAAATCTAAAACATCTATAAAAAAAAAAAAGAGTTGATAATATAGCACTTATAACAACAACTAGCTGTACTGTTTTCAAAACCCATTTGTAGCACTATGTGATACAGGTGTCATGTACAAGGCACCAAACTCTATGAAAGACATCTACTAACTCATCTACGGACGGAGCGACTCTCGCAGACACATTTGGAACATTTCGTAACAATCTTTTTTTTAAGTACCAGTTGCAAAATCATTGTAGGGGTTAGAGTAGCACATATCTCACACATCCAGGATAACAACCTTAAAAGAATAGACCAGTGAAAAAAAATATTCAGGTTAGAAAGGGGAGGAATAAACTACATTCAGTGGTGAAAGTCCCATTGCAATAGCATTTCTGGTTTATGAATGTTTGAAATTAGTTCACATTTTCAATTTTATTAAGAATCTGGCAACATTTGTGACATCACAGTTGAACATTATTATTATAGAAATAGAATGTTGAACTAGCAACTGCTTGGACAATATATTTTTCAAAATATTACAAACTTTTGGCGTACCATTTTTCAAATTAGTCATGAAATAATGTCAAAAATCTAAAGAATAACAAAGGACTTTTGCAGCCCAAGTGAGCTGATGATATCACAAATGTGGCCAGATGCCTAACCAAACTTAAAATTCAATGTGATTTAAATAATTAATATCTCAACAACCAAAAATATTATTGTAATGGGACTTGCACCATTGAGTGTATTTTTTCCTTTACTTTTTTTATCAGAACATTTCATTTTTCACTGGGCTATTCTGTTATATATTTGTATTATATAATAACACAGAAGTGTAAATAATTTGTGTATCAGGACATAGCCATAACATGCAAATTACAAGAAAAAAAAGAAAAAAGAAAATTTGAATACCAAAGTTGAATGGTTGATAATTCTTTACAATTACAGTAAATATATTCTCATCAATAAAATATCAAATTAAAACTGCCTCTGGTCTACAAATATCACTTTGGTTTCCAATCATTTTCAGCTAAATTTTTTGGTTGGTTCACCAATGGTTTCATAAAAAGATTTAAAACAAGTGAAAGGTTATTGTGATGGTAAAAAAGAGTTAATTTAATTAAAAGAAACCCTCATAAATGTATTAAATTAACCAATATGAACAGAAATACCCCTCACAAAATAAAATTCCACACAGAAACAATGTGCACTTTGGTACTCACTTTTGTTACATTAACTCCTCCACCTGAATGAATACAGGAATATACAGCTGATAAAACTTAGCACCCAAATTACCAGTCATGACATCAAGGCTAGCAGAAATTGTGTATAACAGTGTGAGGTTAAATATCATTAAAACTGATTGATGATGGAAGCAGAAGTTGTTACCTTTAATGAACCACATTAAAACCCTGTGATGATTGTACCTCAGTCATTAAGGCCCAGTTTTAGCTAAGTGGTGGTTAGACTTTGGTGGCTTTGTTCTACCCTGGCAGTGGCTAGACTCTGGGGCCTTTGTTCTAGCCTAGCAATTGCTTGAGTGTGAAAGTCCAGTTTTAGCCTAGTGGTGGTTAGACTCTGGGGGACTTTGTTCTAGACTATTGGCTAGACTCTTGGGGCCGTGTTCTAGCTTAGTAGTGGCCAGACTCTGGGGCCAGTTTGAACCTAGTAATTGCTAGATTTTTGGGCCCTGTTCTAGTCTAACAATAGCTTGAGTCTCAATGCCCAGTGTTAGTCTAGGAGTGACTAGAATCATGTGGCCCTGTTCTAGCCTAAAAATAGCTAGAGTCTGAATGCCCAGTTTTAGCCTAGTAGTGACTAGACACCTGGAGGCCTTGTTCCTAAGCCTAGCAATAGCTAGAGTCTGAAAGTCCAGTTTTAGCTTAGCAATATTTTGGGCCAGGCAAAAGATTATGTCTGAGGGCATAGGTTTAGCTTATCACAAGCATGGGACATGTTTTTAGCATAGCAATAACTTCAGGCAGGTTATTAGGACTAACACTGAGAATGTGTAACTAGAGTCACCAGAGTAAGGTAAATAAAATTTAGCAAAATCCTGTCATGTGCATGCCAAATACTTTGTTTGTGATGTTGACGTGTAGTTTCGCTAAAAAACTACATGGAAGAGAAAGTAACATTTCTTGATCTATGTTTCAATGTTAACTAGCGTTACAACCACACACCCATGGTAGTCTGTGTGCAAAGTTTTGCAATTTTTTTTTTTTGGGGGGGGGATGGGGGTTTCTTCATCCATCACCATGTTTTAATCACCGATTTGCTTGCCATATAAGGGCAATGGTGAAGCAGCACCTACCAGAAGCAATATAATGCCCAAGGGAGATTACATTAGGTGTTATTGAATTCAAACAACCATGCAGCAGTATCCATGTT
Source organism: Paracaudina chilensis (assembly GCA_027580055.1). NCBI lineage: Eukaryota > Metazoa > Echinodermata > Holothuroidea > Molpadida > Caudinidae > Paracaudina > Paracaudina chilensis. The sequence goes on along the minus strand of JAODFY010003897.1, from coordinate 5,396 downwards.
TTAAGGTCAATTCCATGACATATTTTTTAGGGTAGTAATGATTGTCAGGTTACAGATCGTTTCACCCCATTAACCGGTTCGCCCCCTACCAGTTCGCCACCCATCAATTCGCCCCCAAAGTATCTACTACAGGGTGTACCAGTTCGCCCCCAAAGTATTTTCCAGTTTGCCTCCAACGTACTCACCGTTAAGCGTCCAAAATTAAGAAATATTGCTAATAACTTTCTGTTTGTGATGTAGTCTTGTAGTTTACATGATCTATGTTTACATTTTTTGTATTAGGTTGTCATGTTAACTAACGTTAGAACCGTGCATGTGTGCATGCATGTTTTGCATTTTTTTATATTATACCAATAAAGTATGGTTAATTATTTGAAACTCTTCTCAATACATTTCAATTTTTTATAAAATTTATGGGCCAATCACATTTAATAATATAAATAATAAAAACGCCGACTAGGAATAAAACCATTACAAGGAACACATGTAAAATACTTCCGCAAATTATGGTAAAAAAATATTATAATTTTGGGGCAAACTGGCAATGGGGCAAAACGATCTGTAACCAATTGTCAGTGTACACCTATTTAATCCCACATGTTCTTACCTACAAATTACACCTTTATAGCGAGCGTTACGCGGGCCGAAGGCTCGTGGTGCGAGCATTTAAGACTAATCATGTGTACATATCCAATGTTGTCAATGCATACCCTAATGACTTTGTTAATTTGACCATCCCTGGGGGCCGCCATATTGAATTTAATTTATGGAAAGAATGTCCCCTTTTTCTGCAGTCGTCTAGTAAATAATTAATAAAATGCGTAAAATATTTCCTGCAATTATTTTCTATATCCATTTTTTTAAATTTACGACTCAATGCAAAGAGAAAATTAAAATTTTCTTTCTTTAAATTCCCATGATGTAACACGTTTGTGGGTGCCGCCATCTTTTTTTCCGATTGTTATTATGTGATTACGTCACGTGAACCGACCATCATATCGTGATAAACTTGTGTTGTCTGCTTCATGCCATAATTTGGTAACCGATTTATTGGCTTATTTTAACCACTAAGGAAGGAGAATTTTTAATTAGATTAATTAACATTATAATATGTCAAATCATCTAGTTATTTGATTTCTAGGACGATAGAAAAAATATGTGAGGATTCAAGAGAAACGCTTGAAAACACATAGGCCTAGGGCCTAACGTTAATGAAACTTTCAGTTAGACCCTAAGCCTAAGTTAAGTCTATTGTCGTCTGCTTCTAACGTTAAGCTAGTTGGAATCCTGCCTCACTTATTCAATATATCCCCATCAGATCTCTTCTAGTTGAATATCTCTATCAGATCTCTTCTGGTTGAATATCAAGATCAGATCCCTTCTGGTTGAATATCTCAATCAGATCTCTTCTGGTTGAGTATCTCCATCAGATCTCTTCTAGTTGAGTATCTCCATCAGATCTTATCTGGTTGAGTATCTCTATCAGATCCCTTCTGGTTGATATCTCTATCAGATCTCTTCTGGTTGAGTATCTCCATCAGATCTTGTCTGGTTGAACATCTCAATCAGATGTCTTCTGGTTGAATATCTCAATCAGATGTCTTCTGGTTGAATATCTCTATCAGATCTCATCTGGTTGAGTATCTCCATCAGATCTCTTCGGTTTGAATATCAAGATCAGATCTCGTCTGGTTGGGATCTCTATCAGATCCCTTCTAATTGAGTATCTCCTTTGGTTGAGTAACTCCATCAGATCTCATCTGGTTGAGTATCTGTTTGATATCTCAATCAGATCTATTCTGGTTGAGTATCTCAATCAGGTCTCTTCTGAGTGAGTATCTCCATCAGATCTCATCTGGTTGAATATCTCAATCAGATCTCTTCTGGTTGAATATCTCTATCAGATCTCATCTGGTTGAATATCTCTATCAGATCTTGCTTGGTTGAATATCTCCATCAGATCTCTTCTGGTTGAATATCTCTATCAGATCTTGTCTGGTTGAGTATCTCTATCAGATCTCATCTGGTTGAGTATCTCTATCAGATCTCATCTGGTTGAGTATCTCTATCAGATCTCATCTGGTTGAGTATCTCAATCAGATCTTGTCTGGTTGAGTATCTCTATCAGATCTCTTCTGGTTGAGTATCTCCATCAGATCTCTTCTGATCTGTTTGAATATCTCTATCAGATCTTGTCTGGTTGAGTATCTCCATCACATCTCTTCTGTTTGATATCTCAATCAGGTCTCTTCTGGGTGAGTGCATCTCCATCAGATCTCTTCTGATCTGTTTGAATATCTCTATCAGATCTCATCTGGTTGAGTATCTCCATCACATCTCTTCTGTTTGATATCTCAATCAGATCTCTTCTGGGTGAGTGTTTCTCCATAAGATATTGTCTGGTTGCATACCTCCATCTACTTCTCTTTCAGTTGAATATCTTCTGATCAGATTTCTTTCCATTGAAAATCTCCATCAGATACGATTGAATATCTGCATCAGGTCTCTTCTGATTATTATCTTTGTCAGATCTATTCTGGTTGAATATCTCCATCTCATTCTTCTCTTTGATCATCTTCATCAGATCTCCTTTCCTTGAATATCTCCATCAGATCTCTTTTCCTTTGAATATCTCCATCAGATCTCTTTCCTTTGAATATCTCCATCAGATCTCCTTTCTTTGGATATCTTCATCAAATCTCTTTTCATTGAATATCTTCATCAGATCTCTTTTCGTTGGATATCTTCATCAGATTTCTTTTCATTCAGTATCTTCATCATACCTCTGAACCAGTTCAGGGCTTTGCAGCTTTTCTCCTGTGAAAACAAGAAATGTCAGGGCATTAATTTACATTCTTCTGTTATGAAAGAATGAATATATGTGCAGCCAAATACTTCCTATCTTTCTCAAAAATCATGTATCCAATAAATGGCTTCAACATAAAGATCTGGTATGCATATATTTGTTTATTTTATATCAGACTATGAGAGCTCTACAAGCTTACTACCTAGGTGAGGAGTTGATCAAAATATGCTCAGGCTTTGATTGCATTTAAAAAGATACCTTTAAAAAATCAATGGGAACATTCTCAATTTGGGTATGGGGCATGCCCCCTGTACTAATCCCACACCTCCACCCCCATGATTGATTCCCAAAGTATTGTTTGGAGATCCTATGCTATGCGTTTCAAAGTTAGGAGAACATAAAACAAAAAAGTAAACTTTTTATCAATATCACAAATCTCCCTTTAGGGGCATGTTCACCCTTCCCACACCCCACCCCCTTGGTGATGCCACTGCCTATGCTGTAGTAAATATCAGGCTGTGAGAACTTACACCTTAGGTGGCGGGTTGTTCACAGATGATCGTAGGGATGATGCTTTGGTCATCCTGGGCTGGGGGATGGAACCTGTGGATGGTTTCCTGGTGACCTCAGCAGATGAGGGTTTCCGGGTAGAGTCCAGTGTACCAACAGATCCCTTGCGGGAAGTTAGAGGACTCCTCTTCCCTAAACGCAGAAAGAGAAAAATCAGGAAAAAGATTTTACCTAATCTCATTAAGTTACCTTTTATCTGTTGCAAGTTAACAGGCTTCATCTGTGTGTGCAATGTATGTAAAATTTAATAGGGTTCATCTATTCACTAAGGGCAATAAACATACCAACTATGAGATTAATCCACATTTTCATTCATTGAGTATTTGACCTCTGTTGACCTCAAATGACCATTTAACCTCTTGTAAAATAAATCTACTTAACATGGCCAAACTTTGTCCCCAGTACTTCACCATAGTTTACCCCACTGAGAAAGCCTGATTACAAGCTCTGTCACACACACACAAACACAGTCAGTCTTGTTTGTCTGTTTGTCAACCGATGACATTCCACTATCCGTGCCCTAACCTTGTTGTGTAATGGAGTCCCTGAAGCCAGTAAATATAATATTGCACATTCTAGCTGATTTGTATCGCTTTATGTGCTTTGCAGGGTCCCATTTTGCCCACAATGTAAGGTTTTCATTCCTTTTGTATTTGTGCCAGTCGGTAGGATTCTTAAGTGGATGCCTATTTACTTTGAGTGCCGAACGACAAGCACCAGTGCTGGTTATGCCCAACCGGTGCCTTCCTGCGTAGCAACAACACTGACATGGATATACAGCTCTTTAGATTTATATTCATACAGGTGGATGGATGGATGGGTGACAATAAAATTATAACACCCAGAGCATAAAAAAACAAGAAAACCAAGGTTTTGTGATTCCTTGCTGTCTCAAATTAAAAACTTCTGATGATTTAAAAAACATTTAACTCCTTCCTGTCAAGATGATATTTCCATATTGTGAGAAACCTACTCAATATGGGTGACCTACATACCAATTATGAGTTTCTTCATGCTTCCCCTGAAGTCTTTCAAAATATAGAGAGATGAACTGCTCAATATGGGTAACATTTGTACCAAGGATAAGATTAATCCATATTGGGACTGCTAAGTTTGTTTTTAATTGTATATCTACCGAAAGAAGCCTCAAGGCAGTTTTGTTTATCATAAATATATTTTTCATATTCCAATCCTGGTTTGACATATTTTTTTGGATGTTGGCATTCACCACTAGACCAATTGGGCTGATTGTTTCCCTTTTAGGTGACAGAGGTCAATGGTACAAAAACAAAGTCACAGAGGTCATTGGTACAAAAACAAAGTCATAAAACAATGTCTTGATACAATGGACTGGTTGCAAAGTGGGGTTGCAAGTAGCGAAATCACACAAGTTTCCGGTGACACCCACAACTCACAGATTTCTAATTTAATGAACATGTTAGTAAACTTTCTCACTGAGGTGCTTATAGTTGCATTTGAAGTTACTACAACAGGGATGTGTTCATTCATAGTTTCCAAAGGGTTCAACTGAGCCAATTGAAAATCTCACTTTTTGGTAAGTTTTGCTACTTGCTTTTTTTTCACCATGCTTTGGAAGTATGATACACTTGTTATTCTCACCGTGCTTCAGTTAAGTTTGTTACACTTTTTATCCGCTTTGTACCCAATTATGAACCAATTATGAACCAATTATCACCTTGTTCAAGGTTGTTGTATCACTGTCCTTCCTGTGTGTTAATGATTTTGCTTTGGAAGTATGATACACTTGTTATTCTTACCTTGCTTAAGTTAAGTTTGTATCACTTTTTATCCCCTCTGTACCCAATTATGAACCAATTGTGTACCAATTATTATCACCTTGTTCAACATTAAGGTTGTTGTATCACTGTCCTTCCTGTGTGTTAATGATTTTGCTTTGGAAGTATGATACACTTGTTATTCTCACCTTGCTTAAGTTAAGTTTGTATCACTTTTTATCCCCTCTGTACCCAATTATGAACCAATTGTGTACCAATTATTA